>BOPN01009902.1:0-5000 GCA_017312705.2 Penaeus japonicus
TGACGCGTCACAGTAACCGGCGTCAACACCCAGGCGATATTCCTTACGCCCGGAGTTGGGGGTTGCCAGCTCTCGCCAGGCCCGTCGGCATTGGGTTAAGATCTTTCTACGTGCACGCTGTCCGTCCCATTGTGGACTATGCCTCCGTCGCCCTGATCACAGTCAAGCCTGGACTCAGGAAAAGGCTTGACATCATACAAAACGAAGCCGCCAGGATTATTCTGGGTGCCCCTGGGTGGGCTAAGGTTACTAACCTCCTCTTGGAGGCCAAACTCTTTCCCCTGGACACCCGGATTGATCAGATGGCGGCCCAGTTCCTTGCCAATGTCCTACAGTCCCCACTGGACTCGCAGCGTCGGCTTCCAGAGAACCAAGAGCTCTTTGCTAACAACACCTGGCTGTCTCACACAACCAGAGTGCTGAAACACTTTGAGCTCAAAGAGACACTACTGATTAAGGGCATGTCCCACAAGGACATCGCCATTGATGAGTCCTTGTGGAAGTTCCGTGGGTGCTTGGGATTCATCACCTTCAACCCGTCGAAGAGGGCGCGCTTCGAGTTGAAGGTATATAAGCTGTGTGCCTCGACGGGCCCGTCGTCCGGTTACACGTCTTGTTTCCGGATCTACACAGACCAGGACCGTGGAGACGTACCAGCTGGGACGAAGGTCGTCTTGGAGCTGATGGAGAGGAGTGACAGTTTGGGGAAGGGTTACAATGTCTTCGTTGACAATTGGTATACCTCCCCCACTCTTTTCCACATGCCCCAGGAAAGGCGGACGGATGCAGTGGGGAAAGTGCGCATCAACAGGAAGTGGATGCTGAAGGACTTCACCGCACCGAGAAAGGGCAAGATGGACTACAGTAGTATGCCTACGGGCATGCTCTGTGTACAGTAGCATGACCGTAAGGTTGTCACCATACTCTCTACGGTTCATCGAGCCATGGTTGAAGCTGGGGAAACTGCTCATCGGAGGACCACCCTTGATGAGGGCGTTCTACCAGGCCAGCTTCCGCCAAAGACGAGGGCTCGACGACCGCATTCTCAGCAACCCGCCTTGCCAGGGAGTCGGCTTCGATGTCGCGTTTGTTCCCGTTGGGGAATACAGCGAAGGACCAGGACGCGGTGCATAACCTGTGGCTTGGGTTATGCCAGTACGACTGCTTTGACGAGTGGCACGACTCCATCTGAAGTCGTGCCACTCGTCAGGGTAGTCGTTGTGTAAAAAGGTACATATGCTTTATGTACCCTGTGATGCTAGCACCCTGTGATGCTGCTCCTGTAATCCATATCACCCCTCTTCTTCATGGCAAGGTCACGTGGCATCCATTTATGAGCGACTGTCCCCACTGCATTCATCCGTCAGGACTGGAGTATGTGAAAGAGAGATGGGGAAGTGTACCAATTGTCTAAAAAGATAGTGTACCCTTTCCCCATGCTACCACTCAATTCCAATAAGTCCAGTACTGCCTTCATCGAGGCCGGCAAAGAGCTCTTATCCTGCCCTGTGTAAATCCGGAAACACAGTGTACCTGCTGGAGGAGCCAGTACTGGCTGAATATATGAACACCTTCAAACAGAACCGAGACCGCTTGTTCTTACTGAAGGTGACAAACCACAGTCGGGTACCAAAGTATCAACAAAGGCAGTGTTGTGGATGTCAATTACTGGTCAGAGCTTCCACAGATGGTCCTCCAGAACATCTTCCCCATCCTCCAGATGTGAGAAATGAAGGTGGGTAGTGAAGTGATCAAACCAATCCAAACATCCAAACCTTTTTGGGACATTCTCCTCCTTCTACCTTTGGAGATAGGAGGAGGAGGAGGAGGAGGAGTAGAGGATTATGAGGTGTGAAGGAGCAGCAAGAGGAGGAGGAGAAGCAATGGGTGGAGGAGCAGGAGCAAGAGTTGTATATTCTGTGCACACACTCATACACTCACACACTCACACTCCCTACCTTGCGTGGTGTGTTAGTCCAGGCCAAGTGGGTAAAGTGGGAGTCCACGGAGCATGCAACAACCTCTGTGTTCATCTTGCGGAACTCCTCAACACGGTCGTTGAAAGCCAGGATCTCCGTCGGGCAGACAAATGTGCTGTGGGGAGTGGAGGCTAAAATAAAACGGACTGATAACTAATGGAAGAGTGAACAAGAAGAAAAAGGGAAAAATGTATGGAATAGAAGAGAGGACAAATACAAGGAAATAAAGGGAAAGGGAGTGAATTAAAAAGAGAGAGAGGAAAAGGAAGAAGGTATACAAGAAGGGAAAAGGTGACTTTCTGTGTGAATAACAAGGAATATGCGGAAATGGGGAAGGGGTAATTATTTTTCTATTTTTATTGTTTCTTTATGTAATGGAGGGAAAAATATAGATTAACCCTATGACGACGGTGCATCACACTCGTGTGACACAGCCAAACTCCCGATGCCGGGGCGTCATGCCAGTGTGACGATTACAATGCAATATTGCAATCGCTCGGCATAGGGGTCTTCACGTAGCGAGTGCCCCATCGGGAAAGGGTTAAAGGTGGATGATAATAAATACTAGAAATTGATCATATACACAAGTTGGATGCAGATAACCATCAACTTCTTTTCAAGTGTGTCCTTGCCTAGATGATAATAAAAATGAAGAAAGTAGCATTAAACATTTTCCTCCCTATTACTCAAACTTGGGGACACTGGGAAGAGAGAGAGAGAGAGAGAGAGAGAGAGAGAGAGAGAGAGAGAGAGAGAGAGAGAGAGAGAGAGAGAGAGAGAGAGAGAGAGAGAGAGGAGGGAGGAAGGGAGAGAGGAGGGAGGAAGGGAGAGAGGGAGGGAGGGAGAGTGAGAAAGGGAGAACTTGCATAGAAACAAGTGGAAAAAAAAAAAAAAAAATTATATAGGCCTGTATATACCAATCAATATCTCAGAGATAAGATAATCCTATAGTAATTCGCTTCTGATAACACCTGACACGAGTCCAGGTGTTTTTTTTTTTTTTTTTTTTTTTTTCCTAATGATTCCAACCAATGCAGTGTCACCCGTATATTAAGCACTAAACTATAAAAAAAACTAGACATCATACAGCTATAAATGCATTGCAAATTTTACAAGTACTTTAAAGTAGAAATATATTACTAATATCATACACTGCCATAGATATGGATACACAAAGAAAAATAAAGAGCTCAATAGAAACAGAATACACAAGAAACAAATTTATAAACACAAAAATAAATCAAAGAGAACCAAATCGTAATTAAAATCCACCTCCTTTTAGTCTCCGTTCTCTCTCTGACGATGCATTTAAAACTTACAAGTCCAAGGGGTAGAAGAAGAAGACGAGGTATTTCCCGCGGTAGTCCTTCAGCTTAAGCTCACGGAACTCTCCATCGATGACCGCCGTGCCTTCCCACTCTGGGGCTGGCCGGCTGACTGGAAGATGGGGAGAAAGACTGTGATTTGCCATAAAAAAAAAAAAAAATCAAGTCATGACAACTTGAATAATTAACTAATGAAAATGTGGACAATATTCTAAAATAATGAAAACTAATAATTGTTGTATGCATAAACCCACTGTAATCAAGTATAAGTATATCTGAAATTACAAAGGGTATACATACTATTATAAATTAATGACAAAAGATGAAGAAACCAACTACCACTGGGCATAAAATACATTGGCACAAAAAATAAGGGTGTAGATATTCCACAAATCTCATATGAACACTAGCATAATTACCGAAAGAAAAAGTAAATTGCAAGATATCTAGAAAACAGTGCTAAAATCAAGGACCTGAATTAAGACAATATACAAGCTAATGGATACAAATATTCTAAGAAAAAGACTGCAATTTTCCTACAAAGAAATCAACACTGAAGTAGAGTGAAGATGATGCCAGATGTTACTAAAAATCATGTCCCTATAATTGCTTAGCCTCTAGACTAGCACAGTGCTACCCTCCCATCCCCAGCTCACGAGTTTCCCACTCTTGCCTGGCTGTCACTGCTGTGGCTGGGCATCATAGTGGATATGTACCAAGCTCAGATTAAAAATACTCGTTGGCACACACTCTCAAGTCAGGACATGCTGACATAGGCAGGCTTGCCTTAGTGCATATAAGCCCTGCGAGGCATCTGCTCTGCAAATCTGGCTTATTCTTATCCTTATCGTCATCTTGGACTCTCCTGTAAAATCTGTTACTCCTGGATACTATTTAGCATGTAGGTGGCTATCCAAAAACTAACAGCAGACTATTATTCTTCTAATTGTTAAACAAATGAAAGAAAAACTTATATCATTCAAATCTAAGTTGTCACCATACCAATGATCCTGCTATTGATGGATTGCACTCTATGCATACTGTAGACAAGAATCCCAAGGCATTAGGCTTATGCATTAGAATATCCCGGCATTTCAACCATTTAGAGCCGAAATAGCCCCCGGCATGACGTACCTTCAATTATGAGGTAACACCATAAAACCCTCTTCTTCCACGAAAGGTTTCCGATGGAAATGAGTAGCGAAACTGTATAAAGCCCAATGAAAACTACCTAGAGGGTTGGTTGCATCTTTATCCAAATTTACCCCATGCCCAAACTGCAAACTAAAACTACTTGTTTTGGACAAGATACTGCAAATAGTCTACCAATACATTTATGTTAGTAACACTATTGTACTGCTTTTAAATATAAGTACCATATCAATAATTCAATATGGAATAAATTAAAACATGATTATTGTTTATTATGTTAGTTTATGATTTGATAAAACACTAAGATATACTGTATTTCCTTCCATAAGTGTAATTATACTTAATTAAGCAAGAAACAATTACAAATTATTCAAAATATTATGAACTATGGAGTGAAATATGGCAACTGAAATACCATGAATAAAATAAACTTACAAGGCTTAAATATTAATAAAGAGGACAAACTTTATGTATTATATAAAATAAACTCTAACACCAATTCAAACTTTACGTAATCATGGACAACAGATGAAAATACAAAAAC
>BOPN01009902.1:10000-12500 GCA_017312705.2 Penaeus japonicus
CTGACTTCCATGTAATGTTGTAGCTTCCCCCGGTGTTCTGCCTGTATCTGTGGAATCTACCAGGTTCCACTTTGCCACTCTTGATCGATCGTGCTTGCTTGTGCTGGAGAAACAATTGTTCTTACCTTGAGCGCTTCTACACTTCTTTTTGTAGCTTCAGTATTGTATGATAAGTGTAATATGTATAAAGTTCCTCTGAGCTTCTATTAAATTAGTTCAGTAAAACCGTCTTCTGATGAAGTTCAGTCCAGAGAGATTTTGAATGATAGCAACGAGTTTACAGGCTGGCAGCTGCAGCAAGTGTCACTCGTCCTCGTTGTTTCCCTCTTCAGAGTTGATGTCCGAGTGGATTGAGGTTGGCTGATAACTGACAAATATTCTTTGAGCTGAACCATTCCAGCTTGTTGTCTGAGTGATGATGTCGGTTCACGAGTTCACGTCCACATACCCTCGCAGACAGTTGGTGTGACACAAGTTCTGGCATGAGTAATCGGGGCAATTTATTTGTATCAAGCCTTTTAATAGTGTATCCTCATACAGTACATTATGATGTGGGGCAGATCCCTGTGTGAATGGCTCCTGCTATCCTACTTCTTTGTCCATCTTGATAAGGGGTTGGTGCTGTAGGTGAGTCTCTTTCGCCTGTCATGTTGGTATCCTGGGTATAGTGTGCCATCGTTATGATGACCCCGTGGGTTCTCATCCTAGAGTCATTGAAAAGACTCCTTCCATCTCTCTTGTACCTTCATCTCGTCCGATAGCACCATGCCATTTGCATCCTTCATCTGTTTCACATGATCTGCATCTGTAGTTGACTTTTTCCTCTTCCTTACTATTATATATATGTTTTTTTTTTGTCATTTACATGTTTCTAGCTCTTCATACAGCTTAGGACAAGTCTCAACCTTAGCCACTGCTTTTGGTGATCTTTGCTCTTTTGTACTCCATCTTATCCTATTACATTCTGCTTGGTTTCTTTGTTTACTTTTTCCTTTTAAGTTGTACATCCCTTAATGCCATCTCTCCATCACCATTCTTCTCTAGCAGAGATGGGAAGATGCTTGTCTTGAGATGGTAGTCCAGTGGTTTTAAAGACCAAGCAAGTAGTATGGTGATGGTGAGGGGGCGAGGCAACATGATGGTCAGGGAAGATGAAAACAAACATGACAGTGTATATTTCTGTTTAATTTAGACAATACCAATACTCCATATTATACCAAACTATGCAGGGTACATTTTTGTACAGGTGGTGAAGATGCTAGGTTTGCAATAAGTATACATCCAAAGATATTTAAGACTTGGTGGGAGCTCAGACCTTCTGATACTATGTTGCTACCTTCCTCTCTCTCTCTCTCTCAGTCTCCCTGTCCCTCCCTCCCTTTCATATCTCTATCTCTCTCTCTCACTCCCATTCTCACTCACACTCACTCTCTTTCTCTAATCTCTCTCCTTATCTCCCCCATCCCCTTTCTCATGTGGTGATGCGTTAGCCACCACGTGTTGTCCCACATTACGTCCATGCACAGGAAGGAAAAGCCAACCAGAAACCTATCGTTATCCTGGCTGTGAGGTCTGCCTAGCCCTGTTCCTTCCCGCTACCGCGCTCACCCAGTTTCTCTCCGTCTCCCAGTCCGGGGAGTGGGCGGCCTCCCCAGCCACTCTGTGCAGAGCCTGCCGCCTCGACTGATGGATCCCTCCAAGTCAAGACGTCCATCAAGTCTCTTCTGCCACGATTATTATTATTTCACTTGCTGCTGTCGGATAACCAAGAGTTATCCGACAGTGAGGGTAAGAGTTATCCGACAGTGAGGGTAAGAGTTATCCGACTACTGGTAAACACCTAATTGTGAGACACCTGTCACAACTGGGGGCAGTGGTGGGAATCCATTCTGCACATCTTCACAAGCGGGGGCAGAAGTGGGAACCCGCCTCAACCTCACACTCAATCCCTTTGTCTCCCTTCCCCCGAGCCCCCCTCTCTCTCCTTTTCTCTCTTTCTCTCGCTCTCTCTCTACTATAAGACCAGTAATGTCACCCATAGCCCAGCCATCACACATGGAAGCGTCGCGTGGGCTCCCCCCTCCTAGCCTCGGACGGGTCGGAGTCGCCCCCTAGCTTCGAGACGTCTTCTTGGGTCAGGTGACCTCACGCAAACCCACCTACCAAGACATTATTTCAGCCGTGACCCTCGTCTGGGAAGGACCTCTTCCTAAGGTCTGCCTTGATGGGGCAAATCTAGTCCCTAGAAGCGTTTTCACTGTTCCATCAAGTCATCAATTGAATACTTCCCTTAGCCGTGCTGTATCTTGCTTCTTCCCTTAATAAAACGCGTAAAGCTGATTCCAAGCTTTCCTGTTCCTTCCAGTTATTTCCTCTAAATAAAACAAGCAGAGTAACCCATCACTCTCTCTCTCTCTCTCTCACTCGCTCTCTATTTTCCCTCCCTATCTACCCCCCACCCCCACCCCTGTGATTAGATTATTGCCAACGATCAGCAAGC
>BOPN01009902.1:17500-20000 GCA_017312705.2 Penaeus japonicus
GAGAGAGAGAAAGAGACGCATAGGGGAGAGGGAGGCAAAAATAGAGAGAAGGGGAGAAAGAGAGAGAGAAAGAAAAATAAGGAGGGAGAGAAAGAGTGAGGAAAGCCTGACAGAAATGAGTTAGAGCAATTTTATAAACTCCCTTATAGATTATCAATAAGCTTTTAGGAAGCAGTTTTTCTTTTCATTACTATTATCCAACATTTATGGAGGTAAATTGAATGGAGGAAATCGTCTATTTATTCACACTTTGGCAACTCAACTCGGACTTAGTCAATATATATATATATATATATATATAAAAAGAAAAAAAAACACAAGAGGGAGGAGGAAGAAGAAAAAGGAGATGAAAAAGATGATAAAGAAGGAGAAAGAGATGAATAAATAAGTAAATAAATAAGAGTAAATTCTAACAAAGAAGGAGAAGAAGGAATAGGACGTGATATGATAAAATGAAGGAGAAAGTATTGGAGATGATGAGGGGGGGGGAGGGGGCTGAGTAAGATAGAAGACGATAATATTGTGATGATGTGGTGATGACAAAGATAAGGGTGATGATGAAGAGGAAAATAATGATGTAGTGGCGAGGATGATGCGGGGCTGATGAGGGTGAAGAAAATAGTGTTGATGATGATGTGGTGGTTGTGACGGTGATGATGATGGTGATGATGATGGTGATGCAAATAATTAACAAAGAAAAGGAAGATAACTTATATCAAGTATAATTCTAATCCCATAAAGAATTCTATTCTGGAGTCTCACCTGCTCTCTGACTCTCTTTCTCTCTTTCTCTCGCTCTCTATCTCTCTCTCTCTCTCGCTTTCTGAATCTCTCTCGCAATCTATCTCTCTTCCTCTCTCGCTCTCTGACTCTCTTTCTCTCGCTCTCTATCTCTCATTCTCTCTCTCGCTTTCTGAATCTCTCTCACAATCTATCTCTCTTCCTCTCTCGCTCTCTGACACTTTTCCTCTCGCAATCTATCTCTCTTTCTCTCTGACTCCTTTCTCTCACTCTCACACTATTATACTTTCCTCATTATAATATCATCACACTATTGTTGTTACTATACTCTCATATGCTCCCGATCATTCATAACATCATCATGCTATCATTACCACCGTCAGTATGACTGTTATAACTATCATTATTGTTTCCAGCAGACAACCAGGAACTAAAAAGAAAGAAAAAAAAATAATAAATACATAAATAAATAAAAAAAAGCCATGGCAAACAGGGCCCATACTTTCTCCTCCGCCTATTAGAGACCCACCTCACGTGACGTCATCCTCCTGTGGTTCATAAGGGCATATCTTTGCATGAATTCCCCTCAGTGTGCAGTTGATCAATAAGGGGGAATCATCGGTGTGTTGATAGGTTGTTGCTCATGATGATAATGCAAATGGAATATACAGAATGATAATTATAATGGTGACAATGGTTAATGATAATACATAATAATGATACTAATAGTAATACATGATAATAAAACGATGATAATTAAAAATAATAATGATAAAAATGTTAATATCAGTTAATAATGATAATAACGATATTGATGATGATAGTAATGATAGTTTATGGTGATGACGGTGCAAATAATTGCAATAATGATGACAGAAGTATCAGTGATAACAATGGCTTAAAATGATTAACAAGCGAGGTTACTCATAGTATTGGTAACGATAGAGACAACAACAATGATAATGATAATGATAGTTGTACTACTAATATTACTGCAACAACAACAGCAACAAAAATAATAATACAAACAAAAATACAGTGGGCAGACCAGCTGTCTTTCGGAAACTGATAATCCGGCACCCTCTTTTATCCGGACAGAAATGCGTGTCGTCACTTCAGTATCTCGCGACGCCCAAAGTGCCATCTAAATCTAATATATATTCATAAAGTGATGATTGTCGTGAAATTTAGTGTCTTTTGTTGAATTAGTTTTTGAACATTATGATAATTATTAATTTTGAAAGTATTAGATACTGGCTCCAAAGTTTGTCAGTTGTTAGGAATAAAATGTGAAGATTAATGAGTACTTCTGATTTTTTTTTTTTTTTTTTTTACATTAACGTTTATTTATTTATTTATTCTATACTGTCTTTTTCAATCATTAATTAGCACGAATCATAAATATTTCCCCATTGATAAAATTCTTGACACATTTCTTTCTAAGATAAGTAATGCATTTCGATACATTCTACCGTGTTGATAAAATGTAAAAAAAAAGAAAGAAAAGAAAAGAAAAGAAAATACATGAAACAAATTTATCAAAAAGTGAGGTGGCAACAGCCTCCAAATATTTAATCTCTGGCTTTATTTTGAGTAGCGTGTGTGATGCCTTTTTCCCGCCAAAAAAACAGAGGCCTATCGATTACTAAGAAGAAGCAAGTTAATAGATACTAATAAGTCCGCCGTGAGTTTTGATATTTAGCAACAAAATTCATTTATCACTACACCCGCGGAAGGACTTACTTTCGCTATAGTTCAG
>BOPN01009903.1:0-10000 GCA_017312705.2 Penaeus japonicus
CAACCTACTGAATCCGTGTCAGGAAACGATATGATTATATATATATATATATATATATATATATATATATATATATATATATATATACATATATATACATACATACATATATGTATGTATGTGTGTGTGTGTGTTTAAGGGAAAGATCAAAAAAACATTAGAAACATGAAGAAGTCAGAAGCTGATTACTAAGAAAAAGTGTACACACACACACACACACACACACACACACACACACACACACACACACACATATATATATATATATATATATATATATATATATATATATATATATATATATATGTGTGTGTGTGTGTGTGTGTGTGTATGTATGTATGTATGTATGTATGTATGTATGTATGTACACACACACACACACACACACACACACACACACACACACACACATATATATATATATATATATATATATATATATATATATATATATATATATATATATATACTATCTGTATATATATATATATATATATATATATATATATATATATATATATATATATATATATATATATACTATGTATATATATATATATATATATATATATATATATATATATATATATATATATATATATATATATACTGTATATATATATATATATATATATATATATATATATATATATATATATATATATATATATATATATATATATATTACAAATACACACATACAAGTACGCACACACACAAACACATACAAGTACGCACACACAAACACATACACACAAACACACACATTCTAGGTCAGTGCAGAATGTGTATATGTGTGTGTGTGTGTGTGTGTATATGTATGTATATATATATATATATATACTTATATATTTCTTTATTTATCTATTTGTTTTGCATATATATGTATATATATGTATATATATATATATATATGTATATATATATATATATATTATATATATCATTCTTGATTTGTTTGATGATTTTTATGGTCTACCCCATCCTTATTTTTGGTCACAAAATATCTCATATGTAATCTTTATCGTTTTGGATAAAGTAGATTACATACGCAAAACTTCCTTTTGGATGATAACACGACATACCAAAATCTTTGGTCGAATCCTTACCCTTTTGTTATTGAATCACTTCGTAAAAATCTTTAATGTATAGCTACTAAATGTCCTTGTCCCATTTCCTTTTCGTTTCAAAACTATAAATCCTTCCACTCCTTATTTCTATGGTCTCCCTAAAACCCATAAAGAGGGTGTACCCTTAAGATATTATTCCGTCTTGTATGTCAGTCATTCGTTCATTAGCCTTTTGGCTATTTAGCAGTTTCTCATATTTTTTATGGGATCTGTTTCAAATAGTCCTGTTATGCACGCAATTAATTTCATTGAAAAAGTTAGACTATCGACCCGCTATATGAAATTAATTAGCTTTAACGTCTTTTTACAAATGTTCCGCTATCAATATGCCAGATTTTTAAAGACTTTTTTTTCTGCGTCCCTTCAGAAAATTCCAATTCCAGTTAACCGTTTCTTTGATCTCACACTCGACTATGCGTCGCAAATAATGTTTTTAGTCTCGACGGTTAGTTTTAAAGATAAACTAGCTGTATCGCGATGGGAAGTAGTTTGAGCCAAGTTCATGCTAACTTGCATATGGACATTTTTGAAAAACTGTCCGTCCATCTTCCCTCAAGGCTTGATTTGGTGTAAATTTGTTGACAATATGTCATATATATAATATGAAACTAAACAGTCTTCTTCAAACCATTAAGTTCAAAGTGGAATGGAAAAAATCAGGTAAATTACCTTTTTTTAACGTTCTCTTGCATGATATCAATGGCACTTTTAAGTTTTCAGTTTACCATGACGTCGCTAATTACCTTCATTTTTTTCTACTACTATCCCTTGCGTATAAAAAAATCGGTCAATCTTATTTGGAGTCTATAGGATTAGTGATAATGAATTATTTTCCAGAACTCAGTAAAATTGTAAAACCTTTTATGCAACTTGGTTATCCTTATTTTTTAAATCAAGCCCATTCTATTGCAAGTCTATGCACAAACTCAGATCGCTCAAGAGGATAGGTCTAGTTATTTATTAGGTGTCCCGTATAACCCGTCACTTGACGATAAGCATTATTCATTTTAAAAAAAAGTAGACGATCTCGTTTTCCTCTCTTCTGACACGTTACGTAAATCGCACAGTGCGGCCAGCGGTGCTCTTGACACTTCTTTAGGTATTTACCCGTGTGAGGAATGTCCAAAATTTTACATATGAGAAACGGGTAAAGCTCTAAATAGAATGATGAATTAACACAAACGTGATGTCATTTGAGTTTGGAATAACGCTAGATTAATTCATATATCTAATTCATACCAAGGAAACATGTTGGAATCCCTTTTGATTAAGAAAGCACCCAATTTTAAATTAATTACCGATCAAAGGGTGTTGATAATCTTACCTCATATAGTAAAGATTTCCCAAGATTTCTTGACATTGACCCTCTTTCTGTGGCCTGATCCAGCATTTGTTCCTCCGGTCTATCTATCTAGCTGGAAAGCTTTCCAGGAGGCCCTGGCCAGGTGCCGCAGAACCAGTGACTTCTCACTTAACGATAATGTGGATATACTTGAGGCCAGAATAGTATATGCCATAGACGAGGCAGCCTCAGAGACCATCTCCAAAACTCGTCCGTGGTTCAGGTGTTTCAAAGACGCCTGGTACTACAATGATGAGATTAAGGAGGTCAACCACAGAACCGTTTCAGACGGGCCACAAATCGCTCAACCCCCAGAAAGACCCACCATGACCCGCGGTCGGAGGCGGAGAGACTGGCACCCGAGTTCTATGCCAGAACAAGTAGCACCGGCCTACCAACAGAGTTCAGGGCATGCCAAGAGGAATTGCTTCCAGGCAGGCATTCCCTCATCAGAGAAAAGGCGGTCGAGCCTGATGACGCAAATGCCATGTTCTCTCTGAGGGAATTACGGCGGACGTATAAGACCAGTTCCCGGTCAGCCCCGGGTTGTGATGGGATCTCCTACCCCATCATTTCCCACCTAGGACATGAAGGTGAGCTTGCATTCTTGCATCTCATCAACAAGTCCTGGGAGACTTCCTCGCTACCACAGTGCTGGAAGAGGGCTGACATAGTTCCCATCCCTAAATCAAAGGAGCCGGGACGGTACCGTACCGCTACTGAACCGGCTCCAATGAAAGTTGGGACCTCCACATGAACACCTACATGAGTTCACAAAGGGTAAGAGCACTGCTCACAGCATGGCCACCTTACTGAGCACTGTCAGCAACACCAGCTCTGTCACTGTCTTCCTGGACCTGGAGAAGGCTTTTGAACTGGCAAGCCCGCTCGCCATTCAGGAGATCCTGATCCGTAAGGGAATCAAAGGCAGACTGCTTGCCTGGATTGGTGACTATTTTCGGAACAGAACTGCCAGAGTGAAGTTCCAAGGTCACCTCTCCAGGCATTTGCCCCTGGAGAATAGCACTCCACAAGGAGGGGTCCTTAGCCCGGCTCTGTTTAACACCCTCATGTTAAGCATCCTCGACATTCCACGCCCAGCGGGGTGCAAGATCATTTTATATGCAGATGATCTTGCAATTATCTCTGCTGGGAGACGAAAAGAGAATCTAACTAGAAAGGCCCAGCGTTGTCTGGACCTAATGTCTAAGGAATGCCGCAGAGTCGGGCTTAAGATATCAGCAGCCAAATCGAAGACAATGGCGCTGAAACACGATGTCCGTGATCAAAGACAGAGTGGGTTCACGTCTTCCAATACCTGGGGGTATGGGTGCCCTTGGGTGGACCAAGGTCACAAACCTCCTCTAGGAGGCCAATCTTTTCCCCCTGGACACCCGGATCGATCATATGGCGGCCCAGTTCTTTGCCAAAGTTTTACAGTCCCCGCTGTGCTCGCAGCTAAGACAGAAAATGCAACATCGGCTTGCACAGAACCACGAATTCTTTCCTAACAACACCTGGCTGTATCACACAGCCAGGGTGCTGATACGCTTTGAGCTCAAGGAGGCACTACTGGTTAAAGGCATGGACCTCCCCCACCCTGACTATGTCACAGCCCCGCCGTGGACACGATCCTTGATAGAGTTTTCTGTCATGAGCCTGTCAAGGAGAAATACACAGTACTCACCGCCTCTGTTAAGGGATGAGGCGGAGAGGAATATCGCAGCAATCACTCCGCCGGGTAGTAAAACCTATTTCACGGATAGTTCTGTAGAAACCCATCACCCGCACTGCAGGCGCCGGTTTTGCAGCAAGGGGTATAACGAGAGATATGCGGGTATCTGACAATGCCATCTCGCTCCAGGCAGAGGCAGTCGCTATTATGGAAGCCCTAACCCATGCAGCTCAGACGGACGGGCATGTTGTGTCAGCACTTGTAGCTGACAGAGGTCGGGCCGCCTCGTGCATATAGCCCGGGCGAAGCGACGTCTTCGCAAATCTTTCTGAACTGAACTGATCTACTCTATCTATTCTTGTATAAATTTACATTGACTTATAATTTTCATTATCATTGTTTATTATTACAATCATCATCTTTATTATTCTTGTTATCACACTCATTCACTATCACTGCAAATGAGGCTAATAAGCAAAGTCTAATGAACTAGACTAGAAACGAGGGAGGGGAGATATCTATATCTATATCTATATATCTATATATATATACACACATATATATATCCCTCTCTTTATCTCTCTCTCTCTGTCTCTCTCTCTCTCTCTCTCTCTCTCTCTCTCTCTCTTTGTCCGTCTGGGTTTCTCCTTCAAATATGAGGGAATGAATAATATGCGATTCCATAGGTATTAAGTTATTTATTATGGATGTACAGGTGTAAAATTTGTGCGGAGTTAACCTTTCAAACTTTTGCGCCTCTTGCGCTCAACGTGAGTTTGTTGACACAATCAGCTGATGTGATAGCGCAAAGACGATCAGCTGATGACGTGAAATGATGGCACTACCAAGCAAAACTCGTCTGATTTTCCCTCGAATAATTGTAACTGCACGGAGACAGGGGTTGCAGAGACCATTATCTACAGTTACGAACAGCACTGCAAAAGCAAATGTACACGAGGCGTATTACAACCAGGAACACCAGGAACTTCAAAGATCTTTGAAAAAAGTGAGCCAAATTGAGAGAAAAAAGGCCTGTCATATGTTTAATTAATGAACATAAGACACAAGTACTGACCCTATAAGAAATTTAGGTCTAGGTAGGTTTGCATCCTTGGCAGTCTTGTTCCATTATACAGATGTGATTTTCCAGGGTAAATGTTCAGAATAGGACTACTAAAATACAGAGAAGAACACAGGTGTAAAAAATAATATTGAAAAATTGGAGTAAAAGCCACAATCACTTGTCAAAGTCCACCGATGTATGCAGCTCTTTGGACTGCCAGTGGAGCACTTTGCTCTCCAAGAAAGGCACATAAATTTCCACCATGTATATTCTTGCAATATAAGTTTATCAATATCCCTGGTGATGTAATATCAAATAAGAAACCATTCCAAGTTCTGTCACATTAAAGATTCATGTGAAAGGTCTGTTGGACATTACATAGAGGCCATAGCAATCTTATCCTTAACAATTAACACCATCGCCAGCAGGTTTCTGTTTTTCATCATTTTGCAAATATTTATGTTTGATTTTTATCATATGCTGTCTTCATAGTGTGTGTCACTGAAGAATTGGCAAAGGCAATGCTTTCATTGTGACCGTGCCTCAATGTGCATGTTCTTTACCTTGATGGTTTGGGAGGACATAAAATTTTGGGATTAATATATGGAAAGAACTTCAATAATGAATCTACTAAGTAGTGGTTCTGACTGCTGCAACCCTTTATAGATATTCAGCTTTGTATGTTGTGGCAACAAACACCCCAAATAGACCGCATGATTAGAGATAGAAGCTGTTAGGTTGAGGAAGTGATCAGATTACTTTGATTAAGTTAATGATTTATATTTTCATTTATTATTGTCAGATTAATTTCTTCTAGCTTTTGTATGATTTTCTGGTTACTCCTTCCCATTTTAATTTGCTTGAACATTTTCACCCTAGTTAATTGAAACTGAAATCAACCCATATGTCGATGAGTGGGAGGCAGCCGGGCAGTGGCCTGGCCATAGGATCTTTAAGCTCCTTGGTCAAGCAGGCTTCCTTGGCATTAACAAACCTTCAGGTAATGCTGATTCTTCCCCTCTCACTATCCCTATTTCTCTCTCTCTTTGTTTTTGCATTCTCTCTCTCTTTTCTCATTCTCTCTCTTTCTCTTTCTCTTTCTCTCTCTCTTTCTCTCTTTCTCTCTTTCTCTCTCTCTCTCTCTCTCTCTCTCTCTCTCTCTCTCTCTCTCTCTCTCTCTCTCTCTCTCTCTCTCTCTCTCTCTCTCTCTCTCTCTCTCTCTCTCTCTCTCTCTCTCTCTCTCTCTCTCTCTCTCTCTCTCTCTCTCACATATTCTGTTCTAAGAAGGTATATTAATGTAAATGTTATCTACATTGATAGAATAAGGTCAGATCTTAATTTAAGAATTAATGATGAACCATTTTTCCTTTTTTCAGAATATGGTGGTCTAAACCTGAATTACAAATACCATGCTGCCTACCTAGAAGCCTTGGGGCATATTCGAGCAGGGGGTGTTAGTTTAGGCATTGGTGTTCAGACTGATGTAGCTACACCTGCTCTCTCCAGGTAATAAATGTGCACTCCAAAGATAGATATTCTTCCATACTTCAAGTACCTTATATATTATTTTCTGAATTTCTAATGTTTTATGTTTTCCTTATACTTTGTTAAAACTCTCTTTGTGCAGTATGTTTGTAGTTATTTGATAACAGAAAGGTAACAAGAATGATCGTTTTTATGAGAAGACAAAATACAAGAATATTAGTGATTAACAAGTGTTGATGATGGCAAGTCTGGCTTATGATATCTATAATATGGATCTTTATCCTGAAATTCAAAGGTTACTTATTTGTAATATTTTGTTTGTCTAATTCCAGAGGAAAACTATCAATAAGAAAGAGAGCTTTGTATAATTAGACAGATATTGTTTATCTTTCCAAGGAAGGTAGACGGATTTTATGATATTCCTTAGTCATAGAAATTTTAATTAACCAATCATGTATTTAAGCATTGTCCATTCTGCCTTATACATAGCTTCTATTGCTTACCAAATGAACAGCGGCAGAGTGCATAATTTAAACTTTATATTTTATGTACTTTTGATAATAAACATATTGAACTAATGTATGCAACTGTATACAATATTGCTGGTTTGGGCCGTATTTTAACAGCTAATGTAATAGTAAATACATCTCTATCTCAGTTTTCCCAGATCCATCATCACTAATATTAAAAGTTTAAATTTCATTAATTATTTTTTGGTTCAGTATAGAATATGAAATTTTATATACTGCAAGCTAGGTTTAAGGACCAGGAAACAATCTTGCCATAGAAAATTTCAAAATGGAACATTATGAAAAGTGCAGAAGAACCAGGGGTTCTCAACCTTTTTAATCTCATGTACCCCTTGCATGGTTAAGAAGGAACTTGACAGAGAAACCTGTCTCTGGGAAGGGTGCAAGCATGGGAAACAATTGAAAACAATGCACATCTTCCTGCCTGGACCATGTTTGTTCTAAACTAACTTATATCCTTATATTAATTCTTGCATACAATTTTAAAAAATTCTTCTTATTCTAATTTCCCTAGTATTGCAACCCCCCAAGTTTCCATATTGTGTTGCCACATAGTGAAGGATATATACATCTGTTGGTCTAATTTAGCATAACACATGTTATGCTAAACCTACATATAAGTCTGCACATTCAAAACTGAAGTATTTTGAGAAACCAATCATATACCCCCAAATTTCCTCTCCCTTACCCCTGGACATATGTGTACCCCAGGTTAAGAACCCATGGGATAGACAGGTAGGTAAATGAGTGTAGAGCTAAGATGAATTAAAACAGTGATTCAATAAACCATTTCAGCTGTCCTGAAATCATCCAGTGCTTTAGCCCTGATAAGATAAGTATAAATTATCAAAAACATATCTTTTAAGTTAATGCGTATGAATATTCTGGGTGCAGGTTTGGCAGTGACTATGTGAAGAGGGAATTCCTAGCACCAGCAATTTCTGGAGATGTGATTGCATGTCTAGGTGTGAGCGAGCCAGGCGCTGGCTCAGATGTTGCAGGACTGCAGACAACAGCACGTCATCAGGGGGAGGATCTAATAATCAATGGGCAAAAGTTATGGATTACAAATGCTTGTCAGGCTGACTGGATTTGCATCTTAGCCAATACTTCTGTAGGACCTCCCCACTACAACAAGTCCTTGATATGTGTCCCTATGAAAACTCCAGGTAAGGGTTACTATCATTATTGGAAGTTTTGGTTGGATTTTCTTTTTTGGTAAACGGTACCCACTCACTGCCTCACCAGTCTTGTTTTATCACTTTACATCTGATAAGTTGACAAAAAGTGTCAACTGCTTCTTTATACTGCTTTTAGTTATTACAGTTAAAACAAAAGAAAAAAAAAGTAAAGAGAAGAAATATCATATATGTGCACATGTTTCTTTACAGTAAACAAAGCAGCTCTCACTTTTTTATCCCCCTTTCTTTACAGACAATTTGAAAACTCTTACTTTTGAATTTAAATATCAGCCATCAAAATTAAAAGGTATATCAGCTTTTATGTATTGGGCAAAAATATTAGTTGCAGAAAACTGTTTCCTATTATTTTCTTTTGATTACTTAACTTGCAGGTGTCAATGTTGCAAGAAAACTTGATAAGCTTGGAATGAGAAGTTCTGACACAGGTCACATCTTTTTTGACGAAGTGTGTGTCCCAGCTAAGAACATTGTTGGAGAAGAGGGCAAGGGATTCATATATCAGATGAAACAGGTATGGATATGCCCTTGGATATTGTGTGCTTGTGCATGAAGGGAAATTAAGTTTTGCTAAATATATTGCAGATTCTGTTCCTTTCATTATAATGTGTCCAAGTTGTCAATGAGTTTTTCATTTACAGTATAAAGTATAGGGTATTTTTGTCAAAACTATTTTTCTATATATCAGTTGAGACAGGTAACAGTAACAACTTACTAGTAGCAAATATTTTTGTCTAGTCCCTCATTGTCATTTTCTTTACAGTTTCAAGAGGAACGCCTTGCTATGGCCTTAGGGACTTTGGTTCCGCTGAAAACTTGTATGGAGGAGACCATAAATTACACAAAGGAGAGGAAAGCTTTTGGGCAGCCTCTGATTAACAATCAGTACCTTCACTTTCGCTTAGCAGAGCTTGAAACAGAACTTGAGTGCTTGAGATCCCTGATCTATAGAGCAATTGGTTAGTAGCCATCTGTTTCATTCTAATGTTATGGCCTCTTTTTATAGTGCATTTTTTCTCTTTGAGTTAGATGTTTTTTTGTTTTTTTTTTAATATATGATAGTGATCATTTTTGCATCAGGATTAAAATGTTAGGGATAAGTTAATGTGGAATTTAAAATCATAACTGTTAAAATGTCATAACTGTTAAAATGTTATGATTCTTGAATCTATTTGGTGATTCCAGATCTTTTTGTGGCTGGCCAAGATGTCACAAAATTAGCATCAATGTGCAAATTGAAATCTGGCCGTCTTGCTCGCATCTACACAGACTCTTTACTGCAGTTTTGGGGAGGTATGGGCTTCACCAATGAGGTTAGTTTATTTACCTCTGTTTGTATGATACACTATAGGTAAGAAAATTATGGAAAATATCATAGTAGATGATGATGAGAAAGGAAAAGGATTTTCATTTTCATGTTTACATAAAGACACTTGATCTTTATACATATTTTTCAATGCCAATGTTTGTTAGATCAATGTGATGTTATGAAGTATTGTATTCAACCATTTTTTGTCATGTTTAATTAAAGAAATATCTTGAATTTATCAACAGTTATAGCTAATTTAACAAACCA
>BOPN01009903.1:17500-27896 GCA_017312705.2 Penaeus japonicus
ATGAAGATTGTCAAAGAAATAAAATTAAAATTTTGTAAATTCATAAATGCAAATATTAACCAAACAGTCTTTATGTTGTTTCCACAGAAAAAAAAGTTGTTAAAAAATCATATAACACTTTACAATGTGCTATGTACCAAGCATATTAAAATTGAGAGCCATATACCTAAAATTAACTACTACTGTAAAAAAAAAGAAAAAAAAAGAATAATCTCTTGGTTTTAAGTCTTAGGTATTATATATATGTAAGGATGAATTGATACCTGTTGCTGTATGAATAATACTATGTAATTCTTTCAGCCACCATATGCTTTGATTGGTTCTCTGAATGGTGTACATGTTTTTGGTGAATCTCATGGAGTTACACTATGTACAACAAGGACTCAGAACTCCTCTCTTACTTGGAAAACATATCATGATAGGTAAGAATGAAATATGCAATTTTATATTATGTGATGAAGACAATTTTATTTTTTCCCTTCTTGAAAGATAATGTTTAGCCAGTTTTATTGAATGAACTTCTAGTTTTGCAATACTCTCACAGGCTTGAAATTTTGCTGTTGGGTTAAAGCTTGAAATTTCTTTGAGAATATGTCTATTCTAACAACTACTGATACTGTCCTTTCACTGCAGCATTAGATTGGTGTTGGTTAGAGGGAGTGAGACAACAGGAGATAGCAGTGACAGCAGCCTCCTGGATCTCATGTTTGCATCACTAGTCTTGCTCCTTGGCCTCGATACAGTGACTTCATCAACTAATATTGAGAGATTAAAACGAGATATCAGAGTAAGTTGTACCTAAGCATTTTGGTAATGGAAATAGATAGGTTATGACATATTCTTTGTCTTGTATGTCCAGTGGTTTTAACCCATTGCGGACAGGTGTCATGACATACATGATGCAACAACTTTGGCCTGACGACGGGCGTCATAACGTTCAGGGATTTTGGATCACTACCATTTTATTGTGCTATGAATAAGGAGTGAATGATGATGACAATTGCAGTCATAATTACTAAAATTACTGTAATATTGAGTAAACCTAACATCCAAAACCTAAATGGCACCACTTTCTTCTAGCACCATCAGGAGAGAGAGCCTTGCATGGCACTCATACACGCTTTCTAGCAAGCACTGTCTATATAGAATGATGATACATAGCAAGTTGAAGACCTCTTGCTCTAAAGTACTACAGATGAATTAAATTGACTCAAACCATGCCTAATATCTAAAATGTGCTCCTGTGCCAATAGGGATGCCTTTTCCTGTGGCACTTACAGTCATAAGTACAGGTTTCTTTCCTCATACCTACCTCTTCATGTTATCTTCATTGTAGATGGTTGTATGTTTCGTATAAAGAAAATAAGGAGCTGACATGGATCATATACTACAATTTTAGTCCACTGCAGCATTAATAGAGTTTGTCATATGGCACATATATGTCTCTAAACACAATAAAACACACAAAAAATATAACACAAAAATGGCTCTAGTTTTACAATGAGTGACTGATAGAGAGTGGAAAAAGTCAAAGCATGTTGTGTGAAGCTGCCTCGTTCTGAAATAAAATCCATGCTGGAGCCTCAATGGGTTAACCATGAAGTTATATATAGTCACAGTTTATTAAAGTAATATAATTATTCACATTTATTAGACAATATATTTTGATATTTCCCTTAGCCATGCTTCCCATTGCTGGATGAGCTCCTGTTACGTGCAGTGGGAGGTGAAAATCACCAAGGATTCTCTCACCTAACGGGATGTGCTGAGTGTGTTATACCTCCAGAACAACATGCACTACAGGTTAGCATTATTTCATTTTGAGAGAAGAGCATGTGTAAAGTATTTGTTATTGTAAACTGGTATATAGACACAGCACATGATATATACATGATTTTTTTTCTTCTCTTTTCTTCTCTCTCCCTCTTTATCTTCTCTTTTTGCTTTCTTTTTTTCTTTTTCTCTTTTTCTTTCTTTCTCTATCTTTCTCTCTTTTTTATCTTTCTCTTTCTCGCTTTTGCTTTATTTTTTTCTTTTTCTTTCTTTCTCGATCTTTCTCTCTTTTTTCTCTTTCTCTCTTTTTTCCTTTTCTCTTTCTTTCCTTTTCTCTTTCTTTCCTTCTTTCTCTCTCTCTCTCTCTCTCTCTCTCTCTCTCTCTCTCTCTTTTTCACTTTCTTTCACTTTCATTATCACTGATG
Organism: Penaeus japonicus; assembly: GCA_017312705.2. Taxonomy (NCBI): domain Eukaryota; kingdom Metazoa; phylum Arthropoda; class Malacostraca; order Decapoda; family Penaeidae; genus Penaeus; species Penaeus japonicus. The sequence goes on from BOPN01009903.1 coordinate 19,699, forward strand.
TTATCAATATAAATATTTTTTTTTTCTCTCATCATTATTATTACCATGATTATTAGCATTAATCGTTTTATCATTATCCTCATTACTATCATTACAAAAAATATCATCATTATTATTATGATTACCATAATACTCTTACTCTCTCTCTCTCTCTCTTTTCTCTCTCTCTCTCTCTCTCTCTCTCTCTCTCTCTCTCTTCTCTCTCTCTCTCTCTCTCTCTCTCTCTCTCTCTCTCTCTCTCTCTCTCTCTCTCTCTCTCTCTCTCTCTCTCTCTCTCTCTCTCTCTCTCTCTCTCTCTCTCTCTCTCTCTCTCTCTCTCTCTCTCTCTCTCTCTCTCTCTCTCTCTCTCTCTCTCTCTCTCTCTCTCTCTCTCTCTCTCTTCTCTCTCTCCCTCTCTCTCTCTCTCTCTCTCTCTCTCTCTCTCTCTCTCTCTCTCTCTCTCTCTCTCTCTCTCTCTCTCTCTCTCTCTCTCTCTCTCTCTCTCTCTCTCTCTCTCTCTCTTTTCTCTCTCTCTCTCTTTTCTCTCTCTCTCTCTCTCTTTCTCTCTTTCTCTTTCTCTCTTATTTTTTATTCTCTCTCTCTCCCTTTCCCTCCCTCTCTCTTCCTCTCTCTCCATCTCACCTTCACCTATGTATGAATTTGGCCTGATTTTTCATTAATATTATTATTATACTGAACGATTGATTATTTTTCAGAATGAAATTGAAAAGTTTGCTGAGAATGCAGACTCAACCTATGCTTGTGTGATGATGGAAGGGCAGGTTGTCAGTGGAACACGCAACTTCTGGACTCTCTCCCACACTGAGCTGGTGCTACTACCTCTATTAGTGACTACAAACACATTTACTGTAGCTAGAGATCTTCCCATATATCTCCCAAACAAGAGTCCAAATGTAAGTTGATTACATGATGCATGCAACAGCAACTTGCACAGATTTCGTGCATGCTGTACTGGGTTTTCGTATGATTTGGTTTTAGTGGTGAAATTATGTGACCTGAAATGTTTGTCTTTTAGAGTAAATCATGGATATGTATATATTTTCATGTTCAAGTATATTATCATTACATGACTAGCTTTATATGCTAGCTTCATATAGTTTCATATGGATTTGAAAAAGCTATCTGTTTAATATATTAACCCATTGGTCACGGTTTTAATAAATTATGTATATAGTTGGACGGCAGGTTTACATTGTTTGGCACGGTGCCATTCGCGTCTACGACCAACTCTGCCTTGGCAGCAAATCATGCCATCTGCTGTCAATGCGTTAAGATAGTTACTAAGTCAGTAGTTGATAATTTCATAGTCATTATATGATAGTAGATGTTAGTCTGTCAAAACTGAAGTTGTTCAATTTTAGCAGAAACTAAACTAATCACATCACTGTTGCATATATATTATAGCCTTGCTGGAGGTATCACTATGGAGCATTACAATATTTTTATTTATATAATGAATATTGATTCATTGAAATGTTACAGTTGCTCTTGATTGCTTTAGATGCACAGAAGATGATTATTGCTATTCCTGTAGTGCCCAAAATCAGAAATTGGTTGTTTATATATATATTTTTTTTTATCAACCTTTCATCTTTAATCCATATTTTTCATCAGTTTAGAAATCACTTCTCTTGACTCACATCTGTAAGAATTTTGAACATGTATATTTCTAAGATGTTTTTTCTTCTGTTTAATTGTTTTATGGTTAATGATTGTTAGTTGCCATAATTCATAGCTAAAGATTGTAAGCTACTTTTCCAGCTTTGGTGCTCTACTGTATGATATTTACTAGTCATAAAAAAGTGAAAAATGCTTTTTTGTGTGTTAGATGAAGCCCATAAAATACCAATGCCTTAACCCGTTCCCGACGGGGCCAATCCGGCTTAAATAGACCAAAATTCCGGGACTCTTGAACGCATAAGCCTAATTTAACATGAGAACTGTTCAGTTAAGAAATATGGCCATCCAGGTGGAGTGCAAATAGTGACAGAAAGTAAAAGTTTTAGAAAATAATTTTTTGTATTATTCAAGATAATGATATCTATACACAGGAATTTTGTATAGAAATTTGAAATCCACATAGCAAAAACTGTATATATCTTTCACCACAGACTACAGTAAACACTGCATGTTGCAGTTATTGGATAAAGTAGTTTTACCACATCTAGATAGCAGACATTACACATAATGAGTCTAATATAAGATTAAATTGATTATATTAAACAATTCCTCAGGTGCCCTTCAGAATGCTAGTAGTTCAGCTCACAAGCCATGTCTCTGTGGTGACACTGTGTGGACCAACTCCGTCCTTAGCCGATATGATCAGATCTGCCACCTCTTTCTGGGCCCCTTTTTATCAGGTGCTAGAAGGCCTTAGTAGTCTCTTGCCTTGGAACATTGCTCCAGCTCTACTGACACAGCTTGATAATTCTGTCATTGGGTAAGATTTTTGTCTCTTTGTTTTTCATGTATTATTTTGTATCTGTTCTGTGTCAGCCATCTCATTTTATAGATATTTAGAACTTCAACAATGTCTTCATATTAGTATACAGGGTATTCCTATTACAAATACCATATAGCTTTATATCACAGACAAGTGACAAATGCTAATTGGCTATGTAATCAAGAAAGAGCATTGAGACAATATAGAGCCTGAAAATATATCTGTGTTTTTTCATCTTTTTATTTTTCAGTCTCCTTTTGGTTAACTATGATCACAAGCGGTGTGTTGGTTGCTTACATCTGAGTGAAGATTCAAGATCACGGTCATTGTGTGTCAACAAGAAGAGTGCAGCCTTGCAGTCTGTTTATCGCAGTATAATAGGTCCATTACTGCAACCCCCAGCCATGCCACCAGAAGACTTCCCAACTGGGGTAAAGAAATTTATTTCAGATTTATTGTTTGTAAAATGACTTTGGCAAACCGTATTGTTTTATGTATTTGAATTACCTGTTTTAGATCCAGTAGTTATCTCCTATTCCTTAAAACATTGATGAACAAGTCCAGGATTGCCATAACTTGAAAGAGTTTTAAAAATTTCATTGAAAATCATTTTTCCTAGAAGATTCAAATATCTGATGTACGTAGAAGAGCAAATTTTAAATCTGCAAAAAATAATACAGGGTATATTTTTAAAAATTGCTTTAATGAATTTTTGTAATTTTGTAATATTTATTTATTGCAAGTCTAATTTATGCTATAGGATTCTAACACCAGTTGATAAAATTAAATAAATATTTATCAGAAAAGCAGATCACAGTCATATAGATGTACCCTCTTGTCTATGAATAGGTCTTTTTCCTAATGACATGACAAAGGAACACATCCACATTATACCCTGGAAGTATTAGGTGCACTATCAAATCAAACATTATGATCTCAATTGCATTACTTCTTTACATTGTAAAATTGCTGAAGAATTTGAACTGTCATTGAAAGCTGCTTTGATAGTGGAGGGTTACAATAGTTTTATATTCATTCAATAAGGAAGCACATTGGATTAAAAAATGTAAAGGCTTCAGATATATTTGTACTATTGCTACTGAATTGTTTGTCTATGTCATGTAATAAGTCTAAGGTGCATGATTGACATCAGTAGTGATCCAGGGGCCAACTACATGCTTTTATATATCAGTTTGTAAAAGCTTGAAATTCTCATGCTTGTTTATTTTGGTTTCAGCTCCACCCAGACCACCTGCCTTTGGAGTCATATGTTTCCACAGACAGTTATAAGGTTTATGTGCTCCAGTCATCTCCATTTCACCTTCTAGTCTTATTTCCACCAGCCCTTCCAATCCATATTGCCAGGTAAGATTTACCAGTTATATCTTAACCCCTTCATGGCTGGTAGAAGGTACAATGTAACCTCACAGATGGGTCGTCTTTTTACACACACACACACACGCACACACACACACACACACACACACACACACACACACACACACACACACACACACACACACACACACACACACACACACACACACACACACACACACACACACACACACACACACACACACACACACACACACACACACACACACACACACACACACACACACACACACACACACACACACACACACACACACACACACAAAAAATTCAGATCTTCAGAAAACTTGTTTTCTCTTGTAAATAAAAGAAAGAATCACTGGACAATTAAACATGCCTGTAACACCACAAAACAACTTATTTTGGTAGTCGCCATGGATTGATTAACAAAGTCTGTGTTCTTCCATAAGATTATAAGCCCAGTGATTCCCTCTTGATTCTTTGTGAATCCTAGGGTCACCATTTTGTTTTCCTATTGGTGGGGGTTTGGGAATATTATATATCTTTTCTGTGTATATACTCCAGAAAAATATACAAACTTTTTCAAAATAACAAAATATTGTTTTTCTTTTTTCTCACCTCTCTTTTTTCCTTTCATTTCTTTTCTTTTCATTTTTATTGCCAAATTAGAAATTATAAGTTTCCTATGATTATTCACAAACAGAAAGGGTGGTATTAAGAAAGGCATTTTGTCAGTGAGCACTTCCACACACAACCTCCAATGTCCTAACATGTATAGGGGCCATTTTAACCCTATAATGACAGTGTGTCACACCCTTGTGACACAACAAAATTCCCGATGCCGGGGCGTCATGCCAGTGTGACGTTTCCAATGCAATATTGCAATGGCCCGGCGTAGGGGTTTTCGCGTAGCGCGTGCCCTGTCGGGAAAGGGTTAAGGCTTGACCAACCATCATATAATCATGATGAATGCCATAGATTTTTTTTTCTGATTACAAAGAATGATTTATCTTTTCATTTCCAGACAAGTGAGCAAGAGGACATTAGCAATCTTCACAAAAGGAAAAACTCCCAGACTCTGACAGAGTAATGTACTGTGTATATATATTTATTACAAAGTTTTGTTGTATATGTATTGTAGATATTGTATATACATTTTTTTATATATCTAAGTCATGTCATTGTTATATTGTTATTGAGATTAATTTTGTACAAGGATAAAACATTGAAGGAAGTGTTGCTAGACCTCATTTTTAAAAAATTAGAGGCATTATTTTTATACTGTAATCCATTAGTATTAGTATATGGCAGTTTATCAGTATGTACTTGAAGGATGTACACCAAAAAATTAATAATAGATTTAATCATAAATACTCTTGTCTTTCTGTAAAACCTCACAATAATTTAACAGTAGTAAAGAGAGCAAAATATTAGACAGAATTTAAAAGTTAAAAAAAATGAATTGCATCTTCTCTTTCTTTCTTTGATGGGTTAAAGACAATTTTGGAATTACATTAACCCACTCACGACGGGGGCATTCCAGCCTTGCATGTCACAATGCCGGGGCTCTCGAACGCTTAGGCCTAAATCAATTAAATAAATGACTGGCACCATATGGTGCACCGGGCCCTTGAATGTGCGGTACCGTAGTGTACCACCCGTCCAGAGAGGGTTAAGGATCATCTCTCAGATCTGAGCTCAGCCAGAAGTCTCCATGGACTAAAATGTTCATTGATGACACTGTAGTCTGTAGTGAAGGGAGAAGCGACAGGGGATAGATTCGCTTGCCCAATTTCCAGGAAGGGTTTTATTTCAGAGCAAGGCTGCTTCACACAACATACTTTGACTTTTCTCACTCTTTCAGTCACTCATTGTAAAACCAGAGCATTTTTGTGTTTTATATTTTGTGTGTTTTGTTGTGTTTAGAGACTTATATATGCCATATGACAAGCTCTATCAATGTTGCAGTTAACTAAAATTGTAGTATAGAATCCATATCAGCTCATTATTTTCTTTATACCCAGTTTGATACCCATTTTATTTTATACCCATTTGTGTACTATCATGAACGAATACGAAACGTATAACCATCTTCAATGAAGATAACATGAAGAGGTGGGGAAGAAAAAGGAAACCTGTGCTTATGACTGTGAGTGCCACAGTAAAAGGCATCCCTATTGTCACAGCACATTTTAGACATTGGGCATGGTTTGAGTCACCTACCTTTTCTCATTCTGCCTGCACATCCTACATATGCTGTACTTAGAGCAAGAGGTCAGTAACTTGCTGTGTGCCATCGCTCTATAAAGATAATGCTTGCTAGAGAGTGTGGATGAGTGCCATTCAAGGTTCTTTCTCCTGTTGGTGCTAGAAGAAAGTGGTGCCATCTGTGTTTTGGATGTTAGGTTTGCTCAATATTATGATAATTATGACTGCAGTTGTCATCATCACTCACTCCTTACTCATAGCACAATAAAATAGCACAGTAATCCAAAATCCCCAAATGTCATATACGTCACGATGCCTGTTGTCAGGCCAAAGTTCCTGCATCACATATGTCATGACCTTATCTGCAATAGGTTAATTTGCCTATTGGTTTATGGATTGCAAGTTATACCCATTATGCATATTGACATATAATAGAATTTCATTTGGTACAGTATGCCAAGGACTTGGCATGTGCAACACACATAGTAACTTGCAAATGAGCTACATTGGTTGACAACTTACTGGTTCTTGTCAGCACCATTATCAGACATACATATATTGTTTCCTTTTAATTTCAGAAAGTCCCCAGTTACTTCATTTCTACATATATATGTATATTTTTTATCTAATGTGAAAGTGTAAAAATAATAGAAAATGTAAGAATAGAAATAGCAGACAAAACCATGTATGGCTCTTCCATAGTTGACTCCGTTCTCTTAGCAATTCTTTGTATACTGGACAGATATTTTTTATTTATCATTGCACTCCTTGGGTATGGAATTTTTTGGGAGAATGCATGGATTCATAAGGATGTTGATCTGCTCTATATAGTTTAATTTATTTTAAAGGAACACACACACACTCACTCACTCTGTCTCTCCCTCCTTGTGTTTTGTTGTTATAATAACATAGTTATTGTAAATATAAATTTGTATTGTAGGGCAGTATTTAGGGAAATCAGAGATTCTGATGGCAGAGAAGATGTAGAGTAGTATAGTGTAGTGTGGCTGGAGTGGAAGCATCACAAAAGTGAACCCTGTGCACTTTTGTGATTCTTCCAGCAACACCCCTTTGGGAACAAGGGAGGGGCTGGACAATTGTGCATGGGCATGAATATTGTATATGAATTTTTTTTAAACATCATATTGCTTGTATGTGTATGTATATATGTGTGTGTAAACACACCTAGAGTGAAATTTGTTACTCTAGGCAGTTCCAGTTTTGCAGAAAGTGTGTGGGCTTCCTTACATACACTGCACAAACTAATAACCATTTTCGAAAATAAAAAAAATCATGACTTTAGGTAAGGAAAACAAATTTCATAGGAGAGGATTTGCCAGGCTAAGGAGGAGTTTCTTCAAGGCTGAAGATGCCAGAAAATAAACATTTCAATTAAACAACATTTCCTTTACGATAGGTGATGTCCTATCATGTTATGGTCTCTCCCCATATATACACGTTCTACATAAGCATGTTTGTATATATATATGTAAAAAAGAAAAAAAAAAGAAAAAAAAAACGGTTGTATTTTCCTGAAAATGTGGAAACCATATTCTATATCTGCAAAGGCTTATCCCTGACGCGTAGTATCTAAAGCTAAAACAAGATGTATTTGTAACACAGCAAGTTTTCCTGACTAATGTAAAATAGACGACAGACAGACAAGACCAACATCAAGAGCAACAAACACGCAACCAGGCCAGCGGGCAGCAGACAAACACACATTGGTATTATACTATGCATCGAATTTATTCACATATACATATTACAGAAAGTATTTCCTTTTAAATTGTAAAAAAACGGCAAGTGTTTAAGAAACAAAGAAAACATAGATAAAGCGGAAGAGAAGGAGATAGCAAGACTCGGATCAATCACTGTTGAAATGGTTGCAAGCAAACGACAGCCTTCACCCATTGCTTGAGGCACAACCCAGTTACAATTAGCTTGGGATGAATTGGCCTGTCGTCGGCTAATGATCTGTTTATCAAACCATAAGGGAACCTTTGATAGTTGCAATTAACGCTAATCACTCACGGCGAGCCATGGCTGTGTAATTTTGTGAAATATAGCAGTAGGTAGGTGGGTTTTCTATTGATTTAATTTTCTGTTTGGATTAAGTTAGCCTCTCTCTCTCTCTCTCTCTCTCTCTCCCTCTCTCTCTCTCTCTCTCTCTCTCTCTCCTTTTCCC
>BOPN01009904.1:12500-15000 GCA_017312705.2 Penaeus japonicus
TGGAGAGAGAGAGGTTACAATTATCATTATTGACATTGTTATTACCTTAATTATTATCATTATTATCGTTACTATTATCATATTTTATTGATTCTTCATTTGCAATTTTGGTCTCAAATCAGATAAAAAAGAGACCGTCACTCCATGGGTGTCTCTGTCTTCCTGCCCCCTCCCTCTCTCTCCCCTTTACCCCTTTTGCTCTTATCTAAACCCCCGCTTGCCATGTCTTTTTTCTTCTTTTTTTCCTCCTCTTGCCTTCTCGCTCTGATCCATCTTCCGTAGTCTTTTCTCCCTCTTTCCTGCCCCTCTACAACTATCTTGCCTGCCTCTTCCATCATTTTCTCTAATCCCTTCCTCCCTGTTCTCCTTCCACTTCCTCCATCTCCTCTCCCCACCCCTACTCCCATCCTTACCACTTTCTCCTCTCCCTCTCCCTCTCTCCCTGCTCTTTTCATTCTTCTCTCTCTTCTTCTACCCCTCTTTGCCCCTCCTCCTTCCCTCTCTCCCCTTCTTTTCTCCCTCTCTTCCTCTATCTCCTCCACCCCTCTCTCCCTTCCCTCCCTTACTTCTCTCCTCCTCTTCCTATGTCACCTCCATCCCTCTCTCTCTTCCCTCTCTCTTTCTCTTCTTTTATTTCCTCCACCCTCTCTCCCTTCTCTTTTCCTTCCATCTCTCCCCCTCTTCCTCAATCTCCTCCACCCCTCTCTCTCTTCCCTTTCTCCTTCTCTTACTATGTGTCCTCCACCCCTCTTTCCCTCCCTCTCTTCCTCTCTTCCTTTCACCTTTCTCTATGCTCCGTTCTCCCTTCCTATTCTCCCCCTCTTCCTTTATTCCTTCCACCCCCCCCCCCCTCTTCCCTCTTTCCCCTGTTCTCCCTCCCCTCTTCCCGCGCCTTCTCTCCCTCTCTCCCCTGTTCTCCCTCCCCTCTTCCCCCGCCTTCCCTTCTTCTTTCCCCTGTTCTCCCTCCCCTCTTTCCCCTGTTCTCCGTCCCCTCTTCCCCCGCCTTCCCTTCCCTCTTTCCCCTGTTCACCCTCCCCTCCTCCCTCTTTTCTCTCTCCTTTCTTCCCCCGCGCCTTCCCTCCCTCTTTCCCCTGTTCTCCCTCCCCTCTTCCCCCCCGCCTTCCACCCTTCTCCTACATTCCCTTTACCCCACTAAGCCCTCCATGGTCCTCACATCCCCTCACATCCCCTCATAAGAAGAGGATATATATCGCCTCGAAGGTTATTAATCTTGCTCAAGCCACAAGAGCGGGTAAGAGAGAAGAGAATACTCGAAGGAAAGTAATCTTACGCGTCATTGGCAGATCCTTAGATTCCTTTGCTCACCCGCCACAAGGAGGTTGAGGGAGGATGAGGGGATGGGAGGGGAGGGAGGGGAGGGAGGGGGATAGGGGGTGGGGAGGGAGGAAGAGGGACAGGGGGTGGGGAGGGAAGAAGGGGGGAGGGAGAGAGAGGGGGATGGGGAGGGAGGCAGAAGGACAGGGAGAGGGGAGGCAGGAAGAGGGAGAGGGACATGGGGAGGGGAGGGAGGAAGAGGGGAGGGGAGGGAGGAGGATGAGGGGGATGGGAGGGAGGAAGAGGGGGTGGGGAGGGAGGGAGAAGGACAGGGAGAGGAGAGGGAGGGAGAGGGACAGGGGGTGGGGAGGGAGGAAGGGGGACAGGGGGAGGGGAGGGAGGAAGATGGACAGGGGGTGGAGAGGGAAGAAGAGGGGGATGGAAGGTCAGGAAGAGGGGGTGGGGAGGGAGGGAGATGGACAGGGAGAGGTGGGGAGGGGAGAGAGAGGGACATGGGGAGGGGAGGGAGGGAGGAAGAGGGGGAGGGGGATGGGAGGGAAGAAGGGGGGAGGGGGAGGGGAGGGAAGTAAGGGGGAGGAAGGAAGGGGGGTGAGGAGGGAGGCAGAAGGACAGGGAGAGGGGAGGGAGGAAGAGGGGGAGGGGAGGGAGGAAGAGGGGGTGGGGAGGGAGGGAGATGGACAGGGAGAGGAGAGGGCGGAAAGAGGGACAGGGAGAGGAGAGGGCGGAAGGAGGGTGGGGAGGGAAGGACAGGGAGAAGAGAGGGAGGAAGAGGGGATGGTTAGGGAGGAAGAGGGGGTAGAGGAAGGGAGACGGGGATAGAGGGGATAGAGAGTGGGTTATAGTTGCAGGGCGTGGGGGGGGAGGGCGTGGAGGGAGAATTATGTAGGGGTTGGGGGAGGGCAAAGCGTGGTTCGATATAAAGATGGGGGGAGAGAGATAGAGAGATATAGGGAGGGAGAGGAAGGGGGTGAGGGAATGGAGGAAGCCGGAATAGTCGGGGGTTGAAATATGAGAGATGGAGGAGGTGGGATAAAGAAGGAATGATGGGGGAGGGGGAGATATAATGTGAGGAAGGGGAGAGGGGGAATAGGGAAAAGGAATGAGAGTAAATAAACAGGAATAGGAGTCGCTGTTTGTTTAGTAGATTTTCATGCTTTCTGAATTTCGAATATCTTCATTAAATCAGTTAGATCAATCAACCCCT
>BOPN01009905.1:12500-22500 GCA_017312705.2 Penaeus japonicus
AAAGACTTCTAAGAAGTTATCGAATGTTCTTTGGATGAGATACTGATTGAGATCACCTTCCAACATAAAGTTCTGAGCTATATTTAATTAATAGGTCGTCTAGATTTGCTGTAAGATAATCCAGTGGATCTGTGCTATGCCATTGTGGCCTGTAGCAGACATAGATTAACACCGAATGATTATCCAGCAGATGCAGTTTAAAAAACATCCTCATAAGATGATCTGGCATTGGAGGATCAAGTGTTTGGATGTGGAGAGAGCTGTGAAAATAGACTGCTACTCCTCCCCCTCGGCGGAGTTGTCTGTCACGTCTATACCAGGTTGTATATCCTGACATAATTTTGAGCAACAGAGTCATTTAAAAATGTTTCCACAGTTGCAACAATATCAGGTTTGAATCTGTTAATATATCCATGTGTTAGGTCTCCAATGTTTGTTAAGAAGCCACGGAGGTTAACAGATAGCATCTTAAGTTTTCCTTTATTCATGATATAAAAGATTGCTGTTGATGACTTCCTATGAATCCAGGAATTGTATACCTGTGGTTGCAATGATAGATGGTTTTGGAAGAAATGAAAGAGAGCAGAATTGTGTTTTGTCTGTGAAGTTACAAGGGACTTCATTAACAGTTCTTGTCTCTCAAAGTTCCTCTTTTCCCATCAGTTGTGTTTTGAGTGTCCCTTTCTGTCACAAAAATGACACTGCAATTTACGCCCGCAGTTTTCTGAGGAGTGTCCCCGTCCTCCACAAATAGAACAAAAGGGTTTAGGGTCCCTCGTATGGTTGGTACCCCTTTTAATTGGTATTGGCTTTGGCTGTGATGGCCAGATGCCTGTCATTCAGATAGCCATGCAAGACGCATGTGGCATCAGTAAGCCGTGCAAGGAGCACGCAGGTTGTTTTTATGTGGTAACCCCCCCCTCCCAGCGGACGAAAAGTTTCCCGCACGTTTCATATATATGTAACCCCCCCTCCCCCCTGTATACCTACTGTATTGTGTTGGTGCATGTTTTCGCCAAGGTAGAATGGTGGTTGAGTTGTACAGTGTTTGGGTGCAGGCGTCAACCCAACCACACCCTTTGAGGTACAGGGCATTGCGCCAGTTACGCCTGACCGTCAGAATTCAGCTCGCCTGTTACCCATAAGTTGTGATGGCGTTTGAACTGTTTGCCCCATAGGGTAGCCACTGTCCGACTCCCACCCTCGGTGCACTGATACCACCAGTCGTGATATAAAATATTTTTTTATGTATGTATTCTCAAATGCACTGCCACCTATATCTCATGAAGTCATAGTGAGATTTTTGTTCTGGGATAAGCTGATCCTACCACACTTTTATGAAACCTTTTTGTATGTGTTCTTTTAGTAATTTGCAAGTTTTCTAGCCTATGCTCACTCGAGTCATTTCCCAACTTCACTTCACTATGCAAGCTTGTCACGTTATGTTGTCACTCTCCCCTCATTTCGTGTAAGCAATCACACCTTTGCTTTAATCACTTTCTCACACATGTCTCTCTATTTTTATGATATATGTATGTTTTTGGAGCCATCTCTTTGGGCCCACCTGTTCACTGCAGTCACCCATTTTATGTTGTCATGAGGCCAGTCTAAGTGCCTACTCTTACACTGCAGTTATTGAATCGTTTCTCATATCAGACATGTTACATGCTTTCAAGGGCCACTGATTAGTGCCCATTGGTGCCACTGCGTCGGCCAATGAATTTGATAGTGTTTTAGCTTATGGTTGAATGTCACAGCTACCTGCGAAGTCTGGTGCAGATAGCCTCCAATGACCAGGAGCCCACTTGTAGGGTGGAGACATTACGCTCACTTCAGCCTCTCAACTGCAGACTCACCTTTCGCCAGGTGAACACCCTCCGGCACAACATGTCCTCCCTCTGCTTCTAAGTGTAAGGCACTGATACTGATATTAATTGACCCAAGACATTGATCATGTATGTCTACTTAATTTAATGCAATATCGATGGCAGTGTGTTTTGACCTGACGCTTCCTGTCTCCTGTGTTCATTTCCACCTCGGAACACTAGTTTCTCTCGGCAGCTGTGTTTGTTAACAGAAGGCCCGAGGCGAAGAAAGTGACTAAAGATTTGTACTTAAGTACATGTAAGGACAGACAGAAGACAGATCAGGACAGGGAGGTCAGACAGACAGACTAGAGCGAACTGCTCTGACCTCTGGCCTTTGGCCAGGGTCTTGTGTAATTAACAGTCCATAATAAAGACCATGGCACGTGAATGTCTGTCTTTTAACCACCGACCTACAACAGGGCATCGGGTGCTGTACAACAGTGCCAGCAAGCGGCTTACAACCGACGGCAGCAGTGGGTGGCTTACAACAAGTGCCAGCAGGTGGCTTACACTCTCTCTCTCTCTCTTTTTCTCTCTCTCTCTCTCTCTCTTTCTCTCTCTCTCTCCCATTCTCTTTCTCTCTCTCTCTCCCATTCTCTCTCTCTCTCTCTCTCTCTCTCTCTCTCTCTCTCTCTCTCTCTCTCTCATTCTCTCTCTCTCTCATTTTTTCTCTCTCTCTCTTTATCCCTATCTCTCATTCTTTTTCTCATTCTCTCTCTCTCTCTCTCTCTCTTTCATTCTCTCTCTCTTTATATTCTTTTCACAAGCTAATTCGATTGGCACGCGCACCTCATGGTCTGCTTGGTCTCGACGGGTAATCCCCACACGTGACGCCGAAAATAGATATGCAAATCAGTTTATATTTTTGAATAATAATAAGAAAACATATTTATGCCATGTGTTCTTCTATGTCAAATGTTTAGAAATGATACGTGCCTTTCTACATGGAATTAAATGACTTGATACGATTAATTGTTACTATTCTGGTATTTAGCGTCTTTTAAGTATAAAAATGTAATCTCTGGCCTATTTAATGCAGGAGACTCTTTGTTAAGAGTATCAGATCCCGAGTGAGGGCGCCACCAACACGTGTTCAGGAAATACGGACATAGGATCAGGAAAAAAATAAAATAAAATAAGATAATATAATTTATAATGATTATGATTGCTGTGATAGGGATTTTTTTGGTATTATATTGATCGTTATGATAATCATAGTGATGATGATGAGAATGAAAATAATGATGATGATCATCATAATAGTCATGATGATAATGACAATGATAGTGGTCATGATAAAGACAATGGTAAAACTGATGATAATGGTGATAATACTTATGAGGAGGAGGAGAAGGAGGAGGGGCGGGGAGGGGTGGTGGGGTGGTGTAGGTGGTAGGCGTGGGCTGGTGTAGGTAGGATGGGGAAGGGGAGGGGGGTGTAGGTGACGGGGGAAGGGGGAGGAGTTGGGAAGAGGAGGGGTGAAAGTGAAGGGGGAAGGGGAGTAGGGAGGGGGAGGTGAAAGGGGAAGGGGGGGAGGGGAAGAGGGAGGAAGGGAAAGAGGTCTGAAGGTGAAGGGGGGGGTGAGTGGGGGAGGTGGGAAGAGGAGGAATGAAGGTGAAGGGGGAAGGGGTAGGAGAGGGGGAAGAGGGAGGGGAGGGGAAGGGTAGGGGGAAAGTTAATGATAATCATTATAATAATCGTAATAATAGTAATGATGATCGTAATAGTAAGATTGATAAGTGGTGATAATAATGATGATAAAGATAATAGTAATGATGAAAATATGAATGATAATAACAGTTATGGTAATAACGATAATGACTAATGATACAGACGATAATGACAATAATAATAATGATAACAACAAAAATGATGATAACGTTAATGGTAATATTGATGATAATGATGATTATGATGATAATGCGAATAATGACAATCATAAAGGTAATAAAGATAATAGTAATGATAACATGATAGTAATGCTAATGATAACGCTGATAATAAAGATAATGATAAAAGATGATATCAAAATAACGATAGGAATAACAAAGATAATGACGAAAGAGCCACCAAACAAAGAAACCACAATAACGATAAAAGATAATGATACAGATTCACAACACGACTGAGTGAAAAACCTGGTTCTCGAGATTACTTTGTTTTTAACGTAGTTTCCCCCTAAAACGAGACCGCACTACAAGACGGGGCAATAACCGTGATCCAATTTCCAAAAGGGAGTTAAAAAAAAAAAAAAAAAAAAAAAAGTATATAGATGAATAGATAAAAGTTAAGAAAAGAGTAGAATAAAGAATGGGAGAGATAAATAAATAGAACTAGAGATGAAGATTAGTTCAAATGAATATGAAGGAAAATGAGATTTTTTTTTTTTTTTTTTTTTTTTTTAAGTGAAGGTTGGAATAGTGTTTAATTAAAATTTAAGTGCATCAAGACTAGAATTTCCCGCATATTGAATTTTTGCGTTTTATATTTAGTTAATGGTAGTCTATACGAGTAAATATAAATGTTGTTATTGTTGAATTGCTCACTTGTCATCCATCATTGTTATTATTCAAATAGCATTATCATATGTGATATAATTATCGTCCACATCAGTACCATCATCATTACCGTTTTGGTTTCATTATCAGTTATTGTTACCATCAGCATCATTAGCATCAGTCTTACTATCGTTATCATCAAAATTCAATTATTTTCCTGATTGATATTGTTCTTATCATCATATCATTATTATCATAAGTATCATAGTCATTGTCACTTTAAGTGCTGTTGTTAATAATCATCATTGCTATTATCCTCTATATTATCATTACTATTTATATTATTACCATTATCATTTTCATCATTATGATTGATCATTATCATTACTTTTAATCATTCTTATTACCATTATCATTCTTATTATTATGATTTTTTTCATTACCATTATTGTCACTTTTACCATTATCGTTATGATCATTATTACTATCATTATTATTGTTACCATCATCATCATTATCGTTATTATCATTATTGCTATCATAATCATTGTTACCATCATCATTATTGTTATTACCATTATTATCATAATCACCATTATCATTATTATTATTATCATCATTATCATTATTATCATAATAATGATTATCATTCCCATCATTATCATTGCCATTACTGTCATTTTTATCTTTTTTACCATTATTAACACTAGTAGTAGTAGTAGTAGTATAATGCTTCAGTAGCAACTACCTTGTGACACTAACTCACATCTGCTAGTCTAACTGATCCATCTCTAATCACAGTGAATCCACAAATCATCTGCATAAATGTTGCATTTGCCCTTATCCATACAAGAAAATCCTATAGCACTAGGATGTGAGAATTTAGCAATAAAAACCAAGAATGCTGTAGTTTCTGATGCTAGATTTATCTCATTATTTTTTTATATTGTGATATTTATCATTATCATAATAAGAGTAGTAGTAATTATCATTATTATTATCATCATTATCAACCACTATTATTCGTTAAAAAACAGTAGTAGCATTATGATCATTAACATTATTATTGGGATTATTGTTATCATTATCATTGTATTATATTTATTGTTATTGATATTATCATCACTAAAATAATTATTATTGTCATTACTATCATTGTCATTAGAATCATTATGATCATTATTATTATTGTTATCATTATCATCATATCATTTTTATAATTCTATCATCAATGTCATTATCATTATCACTCGTTAACAAATATAAATACTGAGGATTAAAAGTAACCCTTGTCTACGCACTGATCTGAACTAGCAATTGTATATGCATCGTCTAGATATGGTATTTACTAGCGGAATTAAAATCAAGAGAAAACTTCAATAAAGTACATTAATTGGAAACATTCATCTTTATCATTCCTTATATGAACATCTTGATTAGCAAAGGTATCATAAAGATCGCTATCGTTCTCATGTTATCCTCAATAAACACACAAATGAAAACACGAAAAGCTAAGAAACTCAGTCGTTATTTGTGCTTTAATATTCCCTCTTCCCTGGATGAGCACCTGCCTTTAAAATCTCCTTTGTTGACATGACTGAGAAGTAGTATATCAACAGTATCCGAGCGGAACCTACAGATGAAATATTCAAAGGCTTCGCTCCACTACCTCATTCCTGGATCTTTCTTGCTCCCGATAGCATGAATGTCATGTGCAGCTGTAGGTGGGTTGAGCTATCTTTAAGCGCTCGTCTAATATTGTATCGCGAATTTCGCAAAGCTTATGCAACGGAAATAGAACACAAATACAACACAAACTTGAATTCTGTATACGTCCTAAGCTGATTCCTTGCATATCATGGCTACGTTTATATGGAGGAGTATTCGTGTAAATAAGAAGCTCTTGGATTATTAATAACATAAATAGTAAGCATCATGATGCTTTCCCACTAGTGTCATGCATGTGGGATTAAGTATTATACAGTGTGTCGCCCGTATTAAGCTTGCTGACGTACAGCTCGAACACGTCACTGTTTTTGATGTGCAGTGGACATAAACAAATTGCTCTTCCTAGCGACTTAAGTGAATACAATGTTCTCTGAGATTAATTCTGGCATTAGGTACGTTGGGTATTCTGTTGATCCTATATGTTCATGTATTCTGTTGATTATGTTCTCTTTGTTCTCTGCATTGCGAGTGTTTTGTTCTTCATTAAAATTATGGTGATTCCAATTTTCATTACTGGGATAGTTCGTTTTCTTGTGAGTTGTTGCTGCTGTTTCCTTGATTATTCTGCTCTCGTCTTTATTAGCATTTAGATATTTGACGTTTGTGAGGAATATATTACCAGAGATGGTGGACGCTGTCATGAAAGTGGATATTACCAGTGTCAATGTAATGTAAACGGCTATTGAGATTAGCACCGTAATGCAAACAACTATTGCGACTGGCACTGTGATGCAAACGGTTACTTCGATTGGCACAGCATTATGAATACTATTTTTCTTAAACAACAATGTCATAATAACTTTGTTATCATCAGCAGCGTAATCTTCAACATGTATACCACCACCAGTCGCCACAATCATAATAATATTGATAGTAACAATATCATTATTTTTTAAATTGTTGGTGATGCTGGTAAATATTAAAAGTAATCACACAATGTGCACTGTGGTATCCTTTTGTCCATTAGACTATTATTATTATGAATAACAAAGGCATAATTTCATGGCCATTACCGCCATCATAAAGAACAATTAACAATATGAATGAACCATTCGAATAATATACATATAAAGTTGAAATACTGATGCTCTGACAACAACAATAATAACCATACGAGTCAGCAAAAACATTATCAATAACATTACGAATTACCAACAACAATGATGTTACAATAAAAAAAAAGTGAAAAAAAAAATATATATATATACACAATTTATGAATCCCAATAACAAAGACAACACGAAAGGATATCAGTAAGAATACTGATAAGTAATAAAGCCAATGTAAATGCGTCTTCACTAAGGTGGTATCAAGTATCGAGATCATTACCTTGTGGAAATGCCGCGTACCATAATCCAAGAGATTTGCAGTTTGATTAATTGGAAGCTTGTCTTTACAGGGTTTCTGGGTTGTGTTGCTCTCTTGGTTGATGAAGGTTGGTTGTGGTGTTATGGTACCTCTGGTTGGCAGGAGGATATTGTAAATAATCATAAAGGTAGTAATGGTAATTAAATTGTTTGTTACATTTGTTTTTTTGGTATTAAGAGTATGTTTTATTCTAACTTTTGTTCTATGATGAGTAATGGTAAAATATTTTTGATAGACCTGATAGTGCGACATTTGGTTTGGTTTCGAAACTGTCTCGCTTCTTAAATGGACCAGGGAAACATATTGTATTATATTTTTCTTTTTTTTTCAGCTTTAAAAATCATGAAATAAATCGAAAATTAAATGAGACATAGTTTAATCAAGTCCAAAGAGAGAGCAGTAAAATACAGAGAAATAGTCGTATCATAACCACACATATCAAAACCATTAATTTGTAAAGACAACTGAAGATGGTCAACTACAACGTTTTCAGAAATCATACGTGCATTTCATTATCTAAAACCTTTAGAACATATTTCTATTTTGTTTTCTAAGTGTCGTCGCAGAATCGTCTTTTTCAGAAAGCTCGTATACTGACTATGTTTACACGTGACTTTTAAAGAAATTATTAAGATTAGGATTTATATAATATGACTACATTGGAAATTTAATCTCATACAAAATTACTTCCTCGAGAATGGATGTCAAACTTAGAATAGTCTTTCTCACAATGGGATCACACGTAGATTTCAAAGAATATATACTAAAAGAGAGAGAGAGAGAGAGAGAGAGAGAGAGGAGAGAGAGAGAGAGGAGAGAGAGAGAGAGAGAGAGAGAGAGAGAAAGAGAGAGAGAGAGAGAGAAGAGTGAAAAGAAAAATCCCTTTCTTTCTCATTGAACTCTATCCCTCCCTTCAAATCTTTATAATGATTTTGTCTCTCTTTTTTATCTATTTATAGATCAATTAGAAAGGCTTTTACGGTGCATCAATCATTATATCTATTCATCTATCTGTATGTCTTCTTGACAGTATATAATTTTTTCTTCCTTTAAACAAAACAAAACAAAATCTACGAGGTATTCATCGTTTATATATTACATTTTAGAAGGATGAACACTAACGTTTGTAAACTTTTTTTTTTTTTTTTTTTTTAGGGGGGGTATATTCTACATATTTTTCGTCCTTTTCCGTATATTTCGTTGCACTTTTTCTGTATATTTTGTTGTTGTTGTTAGTTACTTTGTCTTTTTTTTATATAACTTTTCAACAATTGTCTATGTATTTAATCGTAGTATTGTTCAATTGGTCTTTTATCAATTTCCTTATTTATCTCTTCATTTAAAGTGTACTGAGCACGCGAGCTGGTACGTGAATGAATACCTGTTTAGCATTAGAAGATTAATTACGTTTGATATCCTTTATGGCGAAAATGCAAATAACTTGAATGATTATACAAGCAAACCTTAAGATGACTAATGGAAGAAACAGACAGACAGACAGAGAAGGGGAAGAGAGCGAGAGGGAAAGAGAGAAAGAGGAAAGAGGAAAGAGGGAAAGAGAGAGAGACTTTTTATTTCATATGTTTTTGCTCTCTCTCTCTTCCATGTAATAATGAACTTAAATCTTTTATAACTTCGTCTATGAACGATAGTCCGACATAATTATTTTTAGAAATAGATGATAGGCTTATGATTGATTTATTAAATACTTAGTTTATTGACGTTGATTGTACATTGATAAATTAATTTCAGAAGATGAACAGGATATTTTTCAATATTAGAATTAACCTTGTAACGAATATTTGTTTAGTATGAGCAGATAAAATATTTTTAATATTCTTATTAACGAGAATGCAAATAGCGTGAATGATTCTACTTACTATCATTAAGATGAGTGGATGAAGAAATTCAAACACAGGCCAATTAAAAATGAAAATTAGATTAAAAGAAAAGGCGAAAGGGACAAAAAAGGATAATAAAAAAAAGAGTTGGAGACATATAAGGACCATACTGCGACTTAACTTCTTTTCAGGTTGGTTCCAGCGCTGCAGGTTCCCAGGTTCGAGACCAGAATTAAATAATTCCTCAGGGAAAGTTAACAGGTGTTCGCACTTACTCGTGTTTGGCGGTTCACGAGTGTATTTGAAGCATTCCTCGAAACCTGTTACTTCTTCACTTCAGATGTTACTCCTTCAGCTCTCTCCCTCTCCACTCCACCCTCTTCCACGCTCCCCCCCCCCCCTCAGCTCTCTCCCTCTCCACTCCAACCTTCCCCCCCTCAGCTCTCTCTCTCCCCATTCCTCTCACTTTAGGATTTCCTCCTCCCTTCAACCCCCCCTCCCCTCAGCCCCTCCTTTCCCCTCCTCTCCTCTCCTTCTGACCATTCCCTCCCCTCTCCCCTCATCCTTTTCCCTGTTTTTGCTCCTCTTCTTGCTCTACCCCCATCTTCTCCTCTTCCTCTTTCCACTCTTTCTCTTTCCCGAGAGAGAGAGAGAGAGAGAGAGAGAGAGAGAGAGAGAGAGAGAGAGAGAGAGAGGG
>BOPN01009906.1:0-15000 GCA_017312705.2 Penaeus japonicus
TATACGTATATATATATATATATATATATATATATATATATATATATATATATATATATGTATATATATGTGTATATATATATAGAGAGAGATAGAGATAGATAGATAGATAGATAGATATAATATAGACAGACATATGTATATATATATATATGTATATATATGTGTATATATATATAGAGAGAGATAGATAGATAGATAGATAGATAGATATAATATAGACAGACATATGTATATTGATATATAGATATATATAAAGAAAATGAGAATGTTAGAGAGAGAGAAGAAACTATAAACACACACGATTAGAGAGAGAGAAACAGAGGGAGAGTAGAGAGACAGATAGAGATATATGAATTTTGTTTATATATGTTTCATTTCCTCTATTCTAGTGATGATTAATGTTTCATACAGTATTTTGATAAAGAAACCACTGCTATTACGTTATAAGTAATGAAGACATAGGAATACAAACCATAACCCAATAAGGTAAATGTTCATTTCCATATTTCCGTAAGGAAGTCTTTGGCAGTCTGAACAACCAATAACAATATCTATATCACGATTACAACTATTCCATTACATATTTATTTCATCGTAAAGTCAAACCCCAATATGGCTGCCCCACACCATATCTGCTTGATGCTAAATGTTCAGGATAAAAGTCATGTTATATCACCCAACTGTCCAATATAAAGATAATTCCACAATACACCTGTCGAGCACAAAGCCTATCCTATGACCCAGGTGTCCTACACTACCCGGCACCACAAAGTATATATCTCTTTTATGCTTTTGTCCGGAAGCTCAGGCAACTGCAACAGTCCCATCTCGCCATGAGATTGGTTTATATTCAAGTGATATATTTTGCGCTTTGCATTGCTGCAATATTTGCCAGTCTCAGTCAGTGAGCATATACTGATTGCATGCTCGGTGTGTGCAATAAGCCAACCGACAAATCGCAGAAGCGAGAGATGGCGGAACCGTGTTAACCGCGACCAAGGTGAAAAGTGGGGAAAGATTATGTTTAATTACATCAAGGGAAACACGCAGCTTAATTCGAACAAACACATTTGTGCATGTATAACTTTGGGAGTCTGTATGCGCGTGTATGTATGTGTGTGTGTGTGTGTGTGTGTGTGTGTGTGTGTGTGTGTGTGTGTGTGTGTGTGTGTGTGTGTGTGTGTGTGATTATATGAGTCTAAATATGCGCACTGGCGTGTGTGTTATTTATAGCCACATGTTTGTATCACAAATAAAGGCTCAATCACCTCCTTTCACGAACAAACACCTCCCCTAGTCTAGCATGATCAATAGCCTTATACAGCTGCAGATGCTTTCTTAAATACCCTGTCTTTGTCTCCACACCTAAGAGGATTTATTGCCCTAGGAATAGGAGGGCAGACGGGGTCGAGAGCACGTCACCGGGTCGACCCCTCAACGGATTAATGCCTTGGATTACAGTGGGAATACAGCGGAAAGGGAGAGCGAGTGGCTATTTGCTTTGTAGGTCGATGCTCCTAAATGGGGTTAGTGAAGGTGGGGGAAAGGGAGGGGGTGGGAAGGGGGTGTGCGAGTAAACTAGGGAAGAGGTGGGGGGAAGAGTGGTTTTGGGGAGGGGGTATACAGGTGTATTAGGGCTGAAGTAGGGGGCAGGGGCAACTTTTGGGAAGGGAGTATTCGATCATA
The DNA here is from genome assembly GCA_017312705.2 of Penaeus japonicus. NCBI lineage: Eukaryota > Metazoa > Arthropoda > Malacostraca > Decapoda > Penaeidae > Penaeus > Penaeus japonicus. The sequence goes on from BOPN01009906.1 coordinate 1,690, forward strand.
TTGTAGAATAGGTGAGGGATAGAGAGTGGCAAGAGTAGGGGCTGTACGAGTATATTGGGGAACAGGTGGGGGAAGAGAGCCACTTGGGAAGGGGGTGTACGAGCACGAGTTGTGGAAGGAGTTTGACTTGCAAAGGGGTTAGTTTGATTTGCAAAAGGGTTAGATTCTCAAAAGGGTTAGACTTGAAAAGGGGGTTACAGGAGAATATCAGCGAGGAGGTAGAGAAGGGGGAAAGGGGGTTTTGGGGACGGGAGACAAACGAATAACCTTTGGACGGAGTTGGGGTGAAGGGTATGGTTGGAGGAGGTGGCTGGCTATACGAGTATATTAGGGCAGGAGAGACGAGAATATTGGGGCGTAGGCGAGGCAGGAGGGAGCCTAAGGAGGGGGTACGCGACTATATTAAGACGGAAATGGTTTGGGAGAGGGGAGGGGGTAGGGGGGAGGGGGGAGAGAAGATTTCGAAAACGGAGGCTACAAATATATTGGAATCAGATTGGGAAAAGGGCAATAACTGAGAAGCCTACAGTCAGGACTGATTTTTTTTTCGTATTATAAAGGAACGGTTTATAAACGGCTGAAGAAGGGAAATGTATTGCTTGAAGGGATCCCAAATGATTTGTTGTGATCGTTGGTGTTCACTTATGATTCCTTTTGGACTAAAAGTTTCTTTTGTTTATTTATTCATTCTTCTCATTTGCTCTGTTATTGTTATGATTGTTCTTGATGTTATGATTACTGTATACTGTTATTTTCGTTAGCATCATAACTATCATTATAATCCTTACCATTATTATTGTTATCAATTTATCTATTATGACAATATAAATAATGCTGATGAAAATAGTATTGTTATTATTACAACTGCCATGACTGTATTATCACGGTTACCATTATCATCACGATTGATATCATTATCATTATTACTGTGATTATTATCACTTTTTATTATCATTAACTTTGCTAATACTATCATTATAACTGTTATTGCTATCATTATCAATATTATCATCATCATCATCATCATCATCACCACCACCACCACCATTATCATCATTACTATTGTTTTTATCATCATTATTGTTATCTTTTATATCATTATTTAGCATCCTTGTTTTTGCCAGTTCTCAGAGCACCCTTTACATTCTCGAGATCTGTCAGAGCCATTCCTGTTCTTCATAATCATTCCTCTTTGCTAGGCCTACTTGATTTTTTTCCTTTATATTGTTTTCCTATTTTCAATACGAAGTGGTAATGGCGTCCTTTATTGTTCCTTCCTCCTTGTTGCTTGTCAGTTGATTCTACGCAACATTTTTTTCCCCTTTTTCCTTATTCTGTGAATTATTTTTGGTATTAGCGTTGGCGTCGTTTTTTTTTTTTTTTTTTTATTGCCACAAAATTCCTTTTTTATAGCTGTTTGTACGGGGTTTATTTTCACTGTACGGCACAATATAATGTATATACGTTATAAAATATCAATGAGTGCGTGTGTTAAGTGTGTGTGTGTTCATGAGTGTTCGTATGAATCTTATGGTTCAGCTTTGAATCCACTTTGAAGCTTCAAAGCGAGGTTAGCTAGCTAGCCGCTCAAGCTCTAACCACCTCACTTAGCTCCGATCTCCGCACCACCTCAGTAAGTGTCCGTATTTTGTTTTGTGATGCATCTTATGTTGCAAGATATCAAGTTTTGTTTAATTTTAGTTGTACAATTTGGGTCATTACTTTTATTATTGATTGTTCTTTGCAGCCTCCTATTATTATTGCAAACCCTTGTCAACACCTGCAAGTGATTGCTGACCCCGACTTTACGATCTGTCGTGGTTGAGCTGGTGGCTACTATTCTTTATATTAATTTCTGCAATTGAGAGTATTGAATATTGAAAGAGGGCTGCCCATCTATACTCTTCGATATTACTGAAAACTCGCGCAAGATTGCGCTGTCCACAGAAGCGCTCTTTCGCCACTCTCATTGGAACTATGCCCCGATTATTGTATCGCATTTTATTTTATTTTTGTATGTTGTATATATTTGTGAATATATGTTTATAGTGCAAATATATTGGTGTTTATTATAAGACCTTGGATAAGCCATCAAATATAAAGGATATTTTGAAAGAACTAGAGGGAGTAACGGAAGAAATAACCCTAACCCTCAACAAGTGGCGCAGTGAGTTCGATATCCTTGTGAACGAGCTTATCCAAGTATTATAAATGTGCATTGTTTTCTGATTTTTCTGTTTGTCCATAGGTATGTTTTGTACTGCGGGGAAAGGAGGCAGTGATGGTCATAGCTTGAGCGGCAATGTGTATTTATGGAGGTGAAGGTGAAAATGTTTTTTTTTTTTTTAATTGGTCTAAGTGCAGTGATGGTAGCGTGACGACTTATACAGACTAAGAGTAACTATTTTGTGTATGCGTCAGACTTGATTGGTCTTAGCGTAAAGTGAGACTATCATGCCTACCCTTTGACTGACGTGTTTCGTCAAATGTTTAACTGTAGCGGTTATTGAACCCTACTGTTAGTCAGTGTGCGACTATTGTGCTTTTGTTAGTGGCGGTTATTGAACCCTACTGTTAGTCAGTGTGCGACTATTGTGCTTTTGTTAGTGGCGGTTATTGAACCCTACTGTTAGTCAGTGTGCGACTATAGTGCTTGATGACAGCACTTATCTAACTGTTAAACTATAGTACTAGATTGTTTTACAATCTTTGTAGTGTTTCATGAATTATATTTTTGTAAGTGAATATTAATATTATATTATATTCTCGAATCATTTTCTGATAATTCAATGATTAGTAACACAGTACCTTCCTATAACTTCAATTGTAATTTTTTTTTAAATTTGTCTTTAGAATATTTCGGTTGAGTTTACTTCTTTGAATCAAGCATTTGAATTTAGATAAATATTTTCAAAATGCCTTCTTTAAATTTAATTGAATTAGTTAAACAAGCTAAAGAGGCAGGATTTACCCCTGCTGATATTAATCTTTTGGTTGCAAAAGAGGAAGAAAGATATCAAAAGGAAGTAGAGAGAGAGGAAAGGCAAAAGGAGAGAAGTAAAGAGATTAGAATTAGAGGCAATTGAGGCAGAGAAGGAAAGAAGTAGATAGGAAAGAGGGATAGAAAGACAGGCCATAGAAGCAGAGAAGCAGAGGTCTCATGAACTAGCTCTTGCTAACTTGAAGTTAGAAAACCGGGACATTGGCAGAAATAATGAAAATTATCCTGGGTTACGGTTACCAAATTTCCAAGATGGGAAAGATGAAATTGACGATTTTCTGAAACGTTTCGAAAGAATGGCTAATCTTCAAAAATGGGAGTATAGTAGCTATTATGTCTATTTGGGTTCTCTGTTAAGTGGAAAAGCTTTGAAGGTTTATGTAAGTCTACCAGATGAGATTCTAACTGATTATGAAAAATTGAAGGAATCACTTTTAAAAGCTTACTCTGTTGATGCTGACTCTTATAGAAAGAAATTCAGAGAAAGTAAAGTAAAGGAAAATGAAACTTATGTCCAACTTGTTCCCAGAATGAGACAATATTTAGATCATTGGTTAACTCTTAGTGATGTAAAGAAAGAGTATAACAGTTTGTGTGAATTCCTTGTCAAAGATCAATTATTAAGTAATTGCCCAAATGACTTGAGAGTTTTCTTAAAAGAAAGATCTTTCGAAACTAGTGTTGACATGGCTCAATCGGCTGACCGGTTCAGATGTGCCCATAGAAGTGTAAGAACTCGTAATACTTTTCAGGCTAAGGTTGATTTGGATGAGTCTCCTAATGTAAAATCTAGTATAAGGTGTCACAACTGTCATAAGCCTGGGCATATTCGACCTAATTGTCCAGAGTTTAATACTAGGAATAAATTACCTAGTAAAATCAACAATGTTTTACAATCTGACATGTGCCCAGAGACAGCCATTATGGACGTTGGTACTTTATTCAACAAGCCTGCTAATTTTCTTCTTGACACTGGTTGCTCAACAATTATTGTCAAAGATTCTCTCATTCCACCGAATGTTAAAAGAGGTAAATTTGTTAAATTATATGATTATCTTGGCTATGACAAAAGTTTTCCAGAAGTAAGATGCTTTATTAAGTGTAAATTCCTAAATGGATGGGTTACTGCAGTAGCAGTACCAATTAAGTTTACAGACATTCTGATCGGGATGGTTCCGGGTGTTAAAGTGCCAATTAACAAGCCAGATGATTCTAAGTGCAGTAATACCCCTGTTGATGACAATGGGAAGGATGATGTCATAATGGAAGTTAAGACAAGGGCAAGAACAAACATAGGTGATAAGTCTCCTAGTCCTCTTGTAATTCCTGAAATCTTGGAGAGTAATTTTTCAAAGTCTGATCTAATTAATGCTCAATCGTGTTGTCCTAGTCTTGATCAGATTAGGAAGAAAGTAATTAGTCAATCTGTGGTTACTGTTAAACATAGGTCTGTCAAATATTAGAAAGTCAATGAACTGATTTACCGCATTTGTATCAAAAGTAAGAACGTACATGAGGTGGGAATGAAGCAGTTGGTAGTGCCTAGCAGTCTGCGAAATGTCATCATGTCAACAGCTCACGACTCCCCCTTATCAGGCCACTTCTCACATAGAAAGACTGCAGATAAAATTTTCCAAAAGTTTTTCTGGCCAGGTGCAGGTGCTGATATCAAGCGATATTGTCGGTCATGTCATATTTGTCAGAAGTTCTCCCCCAAGGGTAATGTACGTAAGGCTCCCCTTGTATCCATGCCTATAATTAGCGAACCATTTTCAAGAGTTGCTATAGATCTTGTGGGTCCATTAACACCTGCCAGCCGAGGACACAAATATATTTTGACTTTTATTGATTGTGCTACACGTTTTCCTGAGGCAGTTCCTCTGGTAAATATAGATACCATTACTGTTGCAGAAGCTCTTGTTGGTATATTTTCAAGGGTCGGAATTCCTAAAGAAATTCTTTGTGACAGAGGAACCCAGTTTAAGTCAGATTTAATGGCTGAAATTAATCGTCTCTTATCCATAAAGGCAATTTTCACTAGTCCTTATCATGCTTGCTGTAATGGTACTGTTGAAAGATTCCATTCAGTCCTGAAAGCTATGCTAAAGAAGCTGTGCCAAGATAAACCTCAAGATTGGGATAGATATTTACCCTCAGTGTTGTTTGCCTATAGAGAGGTTACGAATGATACTCTTAAATTTTCACCTTTCGAATTACTGTATGGGCGTAGAGTTCGTGGCCCATTATTTATACTTCATAATTTGTGGACTAAAGATGAGATGGATGAAGAACTTAAAAGTACTTACCAATATGTTCTTGATTTAAGATCTAAGCTGGAAGAGTCTGCTAAACTAGCATCAGCTAATGCTGCAATTAATAGCAAGCTTTATAAGAACTATTTCGACAGGAATGCTAAATCTCGTGTTCTTTCTGAGGGTGATGAAGTTTTGGTTCTACTTCCTTCATCACATAACAAACTGAAAATGCAATGGAAGGGCCCATATCCTGTGTACAAACGCCATGCCAATGGTGTAGACTATTTAATCAAAGCTCATTAGTAAGTGAGCTTTACCATATTAACATGCTTAAGAAATATGTTAGACGTGATAAGGAGACCAAATCTAAAGCCGCAGTCTGTCAGATTTGCATAGTAGATGACTGCGAAAGTACTAATGATGTATGCGATATTGCAGTACTAGATGAAGTAGTCGGAAAAGTTAATATTAATCCCAAGTTGTCGACTGAACAGGTTTCTGATCTTACTAATTTAATCAATAAATTTTCTGACGTCTTTTCAGATAACCCTGGTCGAACTAGTACCATCACACATGAAATTCATTTGACTACTGATGTACCCATGCAACGTAAACCGTATCCCGTACCGCACCATCTTCAAAAGTACTTTGAGGAAGAAGTCGATCGTATGACAAAATTAGGAGTAATTGAACAGAGTACCTCACCATATTGTTCTCCTGTAGTTCTAGTAAAGAAAGCTGATAACACATGGAGAGTCTGTGTGGACTTCCGGGGATTAAATGACATCAGTGTTTTTGATGCTGAGCCAATGCCTCAAATGGATGAAGCTCTAGGTGACTTCGTAGGTGACACATAATTTCTGAAATAGACTTGTGCAAGGATATTGGCAAATTCACTTTCAAGTGATCTAAACATTTAGCAGCTTTCGCAACTAGCCGTGGGCTAATGCAATTCACTAGAATGCCATTCGGTTTGAAAACCGCCTGTGCCACCTTCATTAGATTAATGAGGAAAGTTTTGTTTGGTCTGCCAAATACTGAATGCTACTTCGATAATATAGTAGTACATAATTCAAGCTGGAATGATCACATAGTTGATGTCACAGCATTACTACAGAGATTACGAGAACATGGCCTTACAGCTGGTCCTGGTAAATGCTTCCTAGGTTTTCATGAAATAAAGTACCTTGGCTTTGTTTTGGGTAATAATTGTCTCCGTCCTCTTCCTGATAGAATCAGTGCTATAATGGATATGCCTCTTCCTCAGAATAAGAAACAATTACGATCTTTTCTAAGTACTGTATCATTTTATAGAAAGTTCATTCCTAAACTTTCAGATATAGTTGCTCCTGTCAATGTACTACTGAAAAAGTTTAGCAGTAATAAACTTGAATGGACTAATGAACAAATAGAAAGAATTAATATCTTGAAAGAAAAACTAGCAAACCCTCCTATACTAGTTCTCCCTGATTTTTCTAAGACATTCTATCTAAGAACTGATGCTTCAGACACCGGATTAGGTGCCGTGTTACTACAAGAATATGACATGTTAATGCCTGTTGCCTATGCAAGCAGGACTTTATTGGACCGTGAGAGGAAATATGCAACAATTGAAAGGGAATGTTTAAGCATAGTCTGGGCAATTGAAAAGTTTAAATATTACCTGTATGGTAAAGAATTTGTATTACAAACAGACCAACAGCCATTAACTTACCTAAGAAATATGAAAAATGGTAATGGGAAATTAATGCGCTGGTCACTTTCGTTGCAACCCTATTCCTTCTCACTGGACTATATTAAAGGTGAATGTAATATAGGTGCTGATATTTTGAGTCGAAGTGCTCTCCAGTGAAATATCCAAAAATCCCTGATTTTAGTCAAATTGGGGGGCTTTGTACGGGGTTTATTTTCACTGTACGGCACAATATAATGTATATACGTTATAAAATATCAATGAGTGCGTGTGTTAAGTGTGTGCGTGTTCATGAGTGTTCGTAAATGAATCTTATGGTTCAGCTTTGAATTCACTTTGAAGCTTCAAAGCGAGGTTAGCTAGCTAGCCGCTCAAGCTCTAACCACCTCACTTAGCTCCGATCTCCGCACCACCTCAGTAAGTGTCCGTATTTTGTTTTGTGATGCATCTTATGTTGCAAGATATCAAGTTTTGTTTAATTTTAGTTGTACAATTTGGGTCATTACTTTTATTATTGATTGTTCTTTGCAGCCTCCTATTATTATTGCAAACCCTTGTCAACACCTGCAAGTGATTGCTGACCCCGACTTTACGATCTGTCGTGGTTGAGCTGGTGGCTACTATTCTTTATATTAATTTCTGCAATTGAGAGTATTGAATATTGAAAGAGGGCTGCCCATCTATACTCTTCGATATTACTGAAAACTCGCGCAAGATTGCGTTGTCCACAGAAGCGCTCTTTCGCCACTCTCATTGGAACTATGCCCCGATTATTGTATCGCATTTTATTTTATTTTTGTATGTTGTATATATTTGTGAATATATGTTTATAGTGCAAATATATTGGTGTTTATTATAAGACCTTGGATAAGCCATCAAATATAAAGGATATTTTGAAAGAACTAGAGGGAGTAACGGAAGAAATAACCCTAACCCTCAACACTGTTAATATCTAAAAAGTTAACCTAGTTGCTGTTTTTTGTTGTTTTTCTATTGGCTTTTGAACGATTTTCAGTTTCGAGTGATGACGGCGTCCTTTATCATTTTTCATTATCCTACTGTTGCTTGTCAATTGATTTGCTAGAACTTTTCTCCTTCTTAGTTGCTTGTCAATTGATTCCCGGGAACTTTTTGCTTGCCGAATGCTTTTCAATACGGGGGAAGGTGCCGCAGGACCTCCACAATGCTTGGCGTATTTACACTGGGTGTAAGGATGGACTGAGTTTGATATCGTCCTAGGGAAGGAGTCCGCAGTTATCCTTTGTAGTGCTCCTTGAGGCGGTCTTCTTCTTCATCCTCTGGAGAGATATGAAGTTTTCGCCGGAAGTAATAGAAAAAGTTTCTATTTTTCTTGTTTTTTTTTATGAACACACATATATATATTTCCTCTTTCTTACGGAACATTTATGGAAAGGTATACTTTCTTTGCATTCGCATTCTTCTTTTTTTTTTTATTCTCTCTTTGCGTCCTTTCAGTTTTTATTCTCTCCTCCTCCTTCCCCTTCCCTATCTCCCCCTCCTCTCCTTACCCCATCCCCATGTTACACAAACGCCACCTATCACCCACCCCCCTTCCCCCTCCCCTTTCCGCTCTCTCCTTCTCCCCTCTCTTTTTCATCCTCCCGTTTCCCCCTTACCTTTGTGCGTCCCTCGTACCTCACTCCCCTTGGCTCTCTCGCCGCGACAAGAAGGACAGTAGATACCGCGGCAAAACTTTCCCTTTCATGAAAAAGTTGCCGAAAAATACAATAATCCCTAAGGCCATCCGTCAGAACTGAGGAATGGGGGGGTGAAGAGAGTGCTATGCCAAGTGCCAGGTACGTAGGGGTTGTTTTCTTCTCATAAGTACGACGAGTGAGATGCTCTGTGATGCAGTGATGAGAACTTCATGTCCTGAGAAACTGCTGTACATCGTTGACTCCATAGGCGGATGAGAAGGAAGGACCGAGGAAGAGAGATTGGGAAGGAGGAGGAGGAGAGAGAAAAGAAAACGCGTCAAATACATCTCTAGCGTTGTTTAGATATTCAGTCTCATTCATACCTTTCTTTCACACACACACACACACACACACACACACACACAAACATCCACACACAAACACAAACACCTACACACACACATACCCACACACAAAAAAACAACAACAACAAAAAACAACAACATATATATATATACATATATATATATATATATATATATATATATATATATATATATATATGTATATATATATGTATGTATGTATGTATGTATAAATAAATATATATATATATATATATATATATATATATCTTTATATATATATATATATATATATATATATACATATATATATATATATATATATATATATATATATATATATATATATATATATACATATACAGATATGATGAAAACGATAAAAATGATGAAGATGATGGATATAATGATACTGACAATAATAATGACAATGAGGATGACAATGATAATGTATTTACATATGTATAATGATAATGATAATGATTATGAGTATGATTACGAATATTTGAACATTGTAACCTTCACTCATGCAACTTATATTCAATCGAGCAATAGTTCAGTCAGTTTCGTGCAAGACTTCTAATCAAGTGCCCCGATTTCCCGACCTAGTCAATAAGCCGTTTGATTGTTATTGTTGCAATCATAATCATTAATAGTTATATTGTCAGTGTTGTTATTGGTAGCATTATTGTTATTTCTACTAGTTACTCATCATCATTATTATCATTATCATTTTCATCATCATAGCATTGCTCTTATTATTGAAACGCTTACTATTTAAGCATTATCGTTATCATGATATTTATTATTCAGATCATTATCATCATCATCGACATCGCCATCATTTTCATTTTCAGTTTTTACTATTATAATTGTTATCATCACTATCATAATCATAACAAAATGACTGTCAACGCTGTTGTTATCATTATCTCCAATACCAGTATAACTATTATCATCATTATTTATATCAATATCATTATCATTGATATTATTACTATTGTTATTATCATATGGATCAATCATTATTATCATTACGTTTTCTTCCTGATATCATTATCATCATCTTTATTGTAATGATAATAAATATCATTACAATTACCATTACCGATATTACTCTTACCTTATCCTTATAATTATCATTACCATCATCATTATCATTATCATTATCATCATCATCAGCATCATCGTCAATATTTGTAAAAGATAGTAAGATGATGAGTGATATTGATAATGTGATAATTATGACAACATGTTCATGGTTCTAACTTCATAACAACAACAAAAATGCCAACAATGGTAATGATTATAATAACAATAATGATGATAGTAATAAAAATGATAATTGATGATAATACTGGTAATGATATTACTAATGCTAATAATGATAATAACAATAATAATAGGAATGTTAATAGTAATAATGATATTGAAGATAAATGATAGTAACAATAACAAACATAATAAAGATGATGATGAGGAGGAAGATAATAACTCTAATAATGATAGTGATTCTGATATTAGTAATATGGATAGTGATAATACTAAAATTTACCCTCATCATTAAAGCTACTATTATCATCATCACCATTACAATTACTGCCATTCATGGTAACCTCAGCTGATAACATGAGGCATACACATTTTAGCCTCAGCAATAAATACGCGGTCGTCAATGAGTTTTCTGCATCTATTAGTGGTACTGGACCATCATGTGATGCTATCAGAGAAGATAAAAGATACCCACAGGAGAATCTGAGAGAGAATTTGAGACAAAACTTCATTCATTGGCGAACACTACCAATTCATCAGGAGCAAGACACAGGTTTTACTAGAATACGCAAGTAACATTTGAACTGTTGGATATTAAAGGTTTCTTATGATAAGTCGATGAAGATTTATTAATATCAAACCGAGATAACTGGAAATATCTTTTTGTGCTTCGAAATCTCATTATAACATGCAAAACTGTGTTAAATGATGTTTTCTTTACTTTGTTATCTGTGAGTGGTTCAATCTGTAATTTCTTTTCTTAGTCTTTGCTATAATTTTGAAGATCCCTCTTAAGTATAATAAGTAGTCAGATTGTTCAGTAAAGCAAATTTAAATCTGCTTTACATGCACGACCTCAACATAAGCACATACTGTGCAATGAATGTATAAGACTTAATGAACTGCAGAATTCGCAACATAACTCACACGAGGCAGACCATCATCCTACTCAATGGAGAGCCGTTGCACAGAATATCAAGAGCCTCTTTGATCGCATGTTGTGTTCGCTCAGTCATTCCGCTTGTCCGAGTCTGAAATGCGATTGGGACCTAAGTTTTGTTTGTACAAATGTACGAACTTTTGCGAGGCCATATTTGTCAATTCTGACCATCTGTTCGTTACTAATGTCTTAGGAACACTAAAATAGTATTAAGATATTGATCATATTACTGGTATAGCATTATGAATATATATATGTATATATATATATATATATATATATATATATATATATATATATATGTATGTATATATACATACATATATACATAACACACACACACACACACACAACACACACATATCCACTTATTCCCCAGACAAAGTAAAGGGAACGATTATTATTATCTAAAGAGCGTGATCTCACGTGATTTTTAATCCAACTTACGTCTGCATAAATCGGTCATGTTTCTTCGTCAGGTTTCTCAATGATGTTGTAATTGAAAAAAAGCCTCAGATAGTTAATCATGGGTAAAATAACATAAACGTTTAGTTACTACATGAAAGACAACAACTAAAATGTTGTCAATAAATCTCATCTAGTTTGACTTTCGTTCATAAAATAAAAACAATGTAATTCTCTAATCCATCGAACAATAGCGTCCAGAGATAATACCACGAATCCAACAAAGTTACTTATTTTCACATGCAGAATTTTCACTCACTCTCGTTGGATTTAAAATGCACAAACGAGTATAATTATTGCATGAGTTTCAGTAATGTGTGAGGAAAGGCACATATTCAACAATTAAAACGTTTGTAAATACTCAACACGTCTAATAAGATGAGTGTTTTTGCTTTGACTACGTAACCGGAAAGACATCAGTTTACCGTTGACTTTATGATATGCGCATTCGGTATATATGTTATGCTTTATGGAAGAGAATCAATTTAATTGATTTTCCTAAAGTTCGATTAAAGATTAAGTTCTCCTTTTTTGTGTTGTTGTTAATATGATTACTTTGCTTTTTTTTTATTGTTATTATTAATGAGGAACGATTATAAGCCAATGACAATTATATGACTTGGAAACTTCTGTCATCTAAATTTACTCAGATTCAGTGCAGAGCATTTCCTTTGTGTATCGAAATTACGAGATATATTTGTTACTGTCTACATATTGAGAATAATTTTCTTCGTATATTTATCATGAATACCAATATTAATTAGTCCTTTCAGAACCGTTGAGGATTAAGTCCCAATTTTGAAACTAATTTCTACCCATTTTCGTTAAACTGGCTTTTATTAATCAAAGCTTTTCGCATTGAATTCATATTAATTCCCTAATTATGGTCAAGTGACTAAAATGACTACCCGATGCAGCATCACGAGTATCGTCCAATCGTACATCTGGCAAATAGAACAGGTGTATGAAACAATTATATTTGAGAATGGGGATCGCATCCTTAACTGGAAGATTTGATACAAGAAGGCATTGAATGATTTATTATTAGATAAATATAATGAAAGGAGTGATGGTAGTGATCGTTAGGCCCTTGTTATGGAAACACCCTCTTTATACAGGGAGGAAATAGTGCAGATAGTTAAGAAGTTTAACACTTTCGTTGGACAAAAGATTCCGTTTTGTCAGTGGACAAAGCGGAATTTTAATCGATTATGCATTGCATCTTAAATATGAATGAATGAAAGTCTTCAGAATATAAATCAGTTTCAAATCATGGTAATTTTTGTTTTCAAATTAAGCTTTAACTTGAAAGGCTTACTTTTAAAAACGATACTAGGTTGAGAAGAATCATTAACAATATGAATTCTCTCTTTAACTCGTTATACTTAGGCATCTTGCTTATCCAAAAGATATGCTGATGAGTTGTGGTCGAATGAAAAGTACATCTTTGTTATGAATTATCTACTTCTATGTTTCATGTTACGTTGATTACTATGGATATAGTTTATATGTGTTTCTGCTTACGGAACGGGTTGTGATCCGCAGATTGTAATCAAAATAGTGGATGAGATTAACTGGAACTAAATTGTCATAATGAACTAAACTTGAAACTAGTGATTTTCTTATCCAGTGAAAATTGATAGTTTTATAATGCGGAACTTG
>BOPN01009907.1:25000-27855 GCA_017312705.2 Penaeus japonicus
AAACGGTCTAAGGGAAGGTATCCCTAATACTAATTATGTGTGTATATATATATATATATATATATATATATATATATATATATATATATATATATATATATATGTGTGTGTGTGTGTGTGTGTGTGTGTGTGTGTGTGTGTGTGTGTGTGTGTGTGAAAGATGGTAGAATGCAGTAACGCGTTTTAATATATATATAAAAAATTTTCCTCCCCTGAGATAGAGATAGAGATAGAGATAGAGATAGAGATAGAGATAGAGATAGAGATAGAGATAGAGATAGAGATAGAGATAGAGATAGAGATAGAGAGAGAGAGAGAGGGGGGGGGCAGAGAGACAGGCATATGAATATTGGGAATGCATTGGGATCACAGCGAGGGATTGACGAGCTGCATAAATCCACGCACACACGCGCGCTCCCCCTCGGGACAGAGGCGAGCGAGAGCCGCACACACACACACACACACACACACACACACACACACCTGACATTTCGTAGACCAGGTCACCGGTGTGCCAACAACGCTTCCTCAGGCCGTTAATCGGTCTTCCTTTTCCTCGGATGAGACCCGCGTGTGTAGAGGATGCTGCTGCCTCGACCTGAAAGGAGATGAGGGATGGCTTTACTGCGAGGTGGCACTGGAGAAACACTTGATCGGATTATGATTTTGAAAAGGCCAGCTCGCTCAGTCCCCCGCACGGCGCGGTCTCTAAAAGTGTAAAAGAACACCAGTTCAAGGTGATTGAGGAAGGGGAGCGAGGAAGAGAGAGGAGGCTGGAATGGGGAGGAGAGGGCCGGGGAGTGGAAGAAGGAGGGATGAGGACGGGATAGAAAGAAGGGAAAGAAAGAAAGAAAGAAAATGGGAAGGAGAGTGTGATTATGAGGGAGAGGGTGAAGACAGAGAGAAGGGATAGGGAAGGGGGGAGGATATACACAAACAATTACATACATACATATATATACATATATATATGTATATATATATATATATATATATATATATATATATATATATATATATATATATATACATATATATATACATATATACATACACACACATGTGTGTGTTGTTCTTACCTAGTTGACGTGAGCTGAGCTATATTTAAACTTCCACATAAATATTTGAATTCTTGTATGTTTCTGTCACATGCATTTTCTTTCTTTCTTACCAAATTTTATTTTATTTTTTATTTTTCATTCTTCCTTTTTTATTTATTTTTTATTTTTTTCTTAACTTTAATCTCTCGTCTTTTTTTTTTTTTTTTTTTGTTACCTTCACTGTTCCTGAGACATAATTGTAAAGCATTATTTTTTTACGCCGTCTTCTTCTCTCCTCCAATGCTGTAGGTTTTAACTTCGGTCTTTTTCGTAGCACAAGTCATGTAAAGTTGTCGCCCATCTAGTGACCGCTTATTGAACTCATTCCAGTTTATTTACATCCTTTAAACGTGAGCTCTATACTACTGCAGTTTATTCTAGGCTAGGTCATGATGTAGTATAAACAGGGATCTCTTTTTTAATGGCTACATTTTGATGTTTGTTTTTAATATCAGTGTAGTTGTAGAAACGTTTTGGTTGGTTAGCACATCTTGTTATTTGCCATGACTAGACTGTAGACATTTCGCCTTTGAATATTTCATATAATACTTCTGATCTCTACCCAATCTTTCCCATAAGATCTTCATGTATTCTCTTGCAATGATACATTTTCCTTGAACCATTTTTTGGTCTCTTCTTGCTTCAGTCTTGATTTTTGGCACTTGTCTTTCGACACTTTTATCAGAGATCTCACAAGATCTTGAGTATGCACGTTTGCAGCTTATCCAAGGAACTTTTTTCGACTTATGTAATCACACTGTAAATATCGTTTTTTTTTCTCTCTCTTTTAAAAAGGCAGTATCATTTCATTACTACGTGAGCACTTTATCCCAACGGAAAACAGCTCTAAATCTTTCATGCTATCTTTATCTTTTGTGACTATTACGTCAAACATAGACGGCGTGTCCATGCTTCTTCCCATAGTGTATTCAGTTACTTTTTTATGAAGGCAATGCTTATTCACATTTTATAGTAATTGCACACTCCACAGAGCAGATCATGCTTTTGGATTTAAAGTTTCCTAGTCGAATGTGCCCTCGTAAGTTCTGGCTAAAAGTAATATCTTTAGACTCATGAGCCTTATTTAGGCCAGTTCTTTGTAACTTTCTTGTGGCCATGCAGGATTAGTAGTTTCTCAGTTTATCACCAACCAACTTTTAGTTCTCATTGTACCTTCTTATCTGTGCTGGCTAGTTGACTTTTGATCTCTTCGTTTGTCTTCGCCATCTCCTATTAAAACTTCCTTTTCCTTTACATTTACAGTCTCTTTGGCCATCACTATTTCGACGAACGTAGCTTTAAGTTTTAGTCAAGGCTACAGTTTTATTGTTTGCTATATCATTTTAAATTTCCTTGACTGTTTCACATACTTTGATAACTTCTGCTGCTGGTCTCAAATTCCTCTGCTTTTACATGTTCTAGCTCTTGCTAGAAGTCGTCCACTTTCTTTCCAGGCTTTGTGCAGTCTCCAGTCTAGTAACTTTTTCCTAAGCACATTTCCCCGACTTTCTAATTTGGTTGTTTCTCTTCTTTAATTTAACCTTGGACTAATTTTAGTATTCAACCAATATACGAGCTCCAAAAGCCTCAGGTGTGTGCATTTATATATAATATATAATTATATAAATAGATAGAGAGACAGATAGAAAGATATGTGTGTATATGAATATATAATATATCGATATATATCTGTATATATATATATATATATATATATATATATATATATATATATACATATATATATATATGTAT
>BOPN01009909.1:12500-27833 GCA_017312705.2 Penaeus japonicus
AATACACGTATTAATTAATAAAAAAAGAGAGTAAATTTATTTCCATATCTTACAAATAAATAAGGATGGGAATAAATAAAAAAATATTCGTTTCAATCTTCATTCATTTAAAACACAATATACATTATATATATAACTTCTTTAGTCTTTTCTCTATATTTGACAGAGACCAAATAAACTTTAACTTCCTTTTCTGTCTAACATAAAGTTTTTCTTCAATGGATATAATATGTAACATTAAATCTGAAAGTTTATCCTGATATTCCTGTAAATAACGTTTAAAAATTCCACTTCTGTGTAAACACTCTTTCACATTAAAACTGTCACGTTTGTTGACACGTCTTCGTCTCATGGTAGCTATCGATAGACTATCACCTCTCTTTCTTTTCCTTGTTTCCATTCAGACAAACTACTCACATGTTCATTTGTATTGAAAGGTTATCAATATGTTATATATGTGTAAAGGAAATATATATATATATATATATATAATACAGTTCATAACCGGTAAGAGAGAGAGGATATAATGACTCATGTGTATCGAATGGACACAGTATTTTTCTCATGGGTAACATGTTCGTACAGGTATGTCGCAATCAATCGATAGCTTACGTCTGTAACATGTTTCTGCAGAATCATTCCGATCGATAAAGGGTGGCTGCGCGTTACTTACGCACACACACATACGCACACATACACGCTCATACACACAAACACACACACACACATACATACATACACACGCACACACACAAACACACACACATACAAACACACACACACACACACACACACACACACACACACAAACACATACACGCACATACGCTCTCAAACATACACATATACGCGCGGTCAAAGTCACATATACTGTGAGAGTGAAAGGGGAAAACGAGGACGCGGGGGAGGAGTTATTCATGGTCACTCAAATACACGTATCAATTAATAAAAAGTAATTAAGTTTAATTCCTTATCTTATAAATATATAAGGATGGGAATAAAAATGAGGATGTAAGTAGAGTTGAAGAGGGACAGGTATTTAGGTGAAATAATGATACTTTCCTCTCATTTTCTAGAAATAATTCGAAAGAAAATGAAAATGACTCGTGAAAATATCTCTTATAATATAGACCACACTATTCCACCTTATAAAGAACTTTTAAAATATAGTGTGAGTATATACAACAGTTCAAAGTTTTAGTCAAAGGTCAGTTTTTGGCTTTAGTTCAGTAAGATAAACGGACACTTATTTCCTTTTTTTTGTTTATTGTTTTTACAATTTTTACTGTATTTTTGTAGTAAAACTAATGCCATTAATACTTTAGTTCCCTCTTCATTTAGCCTTTAGTCGTAAAGTAAATTTGTAAATACATTCTGCTACAATATATATATAATATTATTCTTAAAACTTTGTTTATAAAAGCATGTCGTTTTACAAACAGCCCTGTTACAAAGGGACAAATGTATTAACTTCTACTTCAGAATACCCAAAATATCTTATTTAGAACTTTTGAAATATTGTGTGAGTATATACAGCAAGTTTACAATTATGGTCTTTTTTATTAAATGATATAAAGACCACTTTTTCCTTAATAATGATTAAAATGACACATTTTTCTTTATACTAATTAAAAGGTTACTTATTCTTTCCCTGATCATAATTATCTTGCATATTTTTATTGTCATTTATAGTAAAACTAATGTCATCATTACTTTAGTTCCCTCTTCTTTTGGCCGTAAAGTAAATTTGTAAAAACGCTCTATTACAAAGGGATAAACTTATATTATTATAAAAACGTTAAAAAAATAGCACTGTTACAAAGGGATAAATGTCATTATGACAAAAATATCTTGTTTTAAACAAGAAAGAAGTAATGTGGACACGTTTCAACAATTTTCCTTACATGTCCCTTTAATACTTATTTTCAGTCTTCAAGTTACACTAATGTGGGCAAATACCTTAAGTAAAAAAACAAAACAAAAACGTCTTTTTTTCTCTTGAATCAAAAGAAAAGACACTTTTCTTTACTTAGTAATGACTGAAAGAGCATCTTTTTCCAAATGTTCTTACAACTTGAATTGAACAGTTCCCCCTTTTCCCACCCTTTGTCCACGGTACATGTAACACGTAGCCTCGTACACACACACACACACACACACACACACACACACACACACACACACACACACACACACACACACACACACACACACACACACACACACACACACACACATATATACATACACACACGTTATTGAATATGCCATGTCACAAGAAACGAACAAATGTACGTATTAATTAATCTTAAAAACGTTTGCTGATTAAAGTCGTTTGTTTATAAAAGGCTACCCTGTTACAAAGAGAACATATGTCTCTATTTTAATATCATAATACCCTGTATATATATTTTTTTTTCTTAGAAAAGTATCTAATACCATCACTTTTTAATGGTATACCATTTTTTTACATAAAATGGATAAAAAATTACCCTCTTTGTAATATATATTAATCTCCAATCATATATATTCTTCATAATAAACAAAAAATCTTATCTCCTTTTAATACACATTTCAATCTCTCTTATCAAATTACATCCAAATGTTGCGAGAGAAAAAACACCTGTATTTGAGTAACAAATGTCCTTTTATCTCTCTGGGGATGAGTAAAGAAACTTTGTTTCATCTTTAATTATAATTTAACGTACCTGTCTTCATCAAATCTCTTTGTATGAGAACAATCTTTAACAAAATTAATTTGTAGGCCCAGCCATACCTCGAACTTCATTACCATACGGGCTTTCAGAAATAGTGTAGACATGTAAGTATTAACATTAAGATTGTTTTCACGGTTTCTCTGTCCTTGTTACATTCTTTATAATGCATATCTTAAGATGAAAAAGATGTATCATATACAAACATTATTTTCAGCCAAATGGTAGTATTTTGTCCCTTGAATACCGCACCTTTTTTGGTGGTCACTAGTAACATTTCAGCTCCACCAATCATTTTACATGTCTCTCTACCACCCCAAAACAATTTTTTCCCCGGAGGTCTTCATAAGGATGTAGCCACCGCGAAGTTAAACTTTGTTTCGCAGCATACTGTATCCCCATTTATGTCAACTCGATAGATAAGGGATTAATTATTTTTTGGAATAAACTAAGTAAATTATTTACCTTTCGACCAGTAATTCGCAACCCCTCCTCTGTCACTTACTCCAACGGCTGGATGTGCCTCTCTTTTTACCCCCCATCCCTCATTTGTACTGATATGTTGTCTGGCAAAATCCATTGCAATAGATCTACCATGTAAATTTTATCCCTAGGGTAAATTTATCCCCCCCCCCCACCAGTTGATAATGACTTCTTGAAGTGAATTTGTCTTTTGCACATCAGATTATACACAGTGCCATAAAAACGGCAAATACATCGCGGTATGTTACGACAAAACGTTTTTGTTTTTATAAAAGTTTTCAAAATGGACCCTGTTACAAAAACAGCGCACAACTATTGCAATATCTTTTGGTGTAAGTGTTTATTTTTTTGGAAAAAGTTCAATTAATACCGATGCTTCTATACAGTTTTCAGCACTCTAACACTCATTTTCCTAAATTTATACCGATATGTCTTTAAGCCAGACCCATTGCAAAAAGCTTTACCATATGATTTTTGACTCCCCAGTGGTAAATATTACAGAAAACACCTCATCCTTATTAGATGTAATAATAACTGACAGGTCAGACATTATCCATCATACGGATGTCATCCCGTGTCATATCGCTGACCATGAACTTCTCACACTCACATTAAATATAAAGAAACCGAAGCAGCCACCGATAACACAAACATTTCGTGACTTTAAGCATTATAACCTTCAATCATTCATAGAACTCATCAGATCTAAAGAGACAACGCTCTTAAATATCTTATTAACAGATGATGTAGACAAGCAGGTAACTATCCTTACGGAAGTGATTAAAAGCAGTATTGACGCGTTGGCACCTCACGTAACGTGAACCGTCCGACGTCCCCCTACTCCATGGATAGATGACGACATCAAGAGGGTTATTAAAGTCAGAAATAATGCCCACCATAGTCTCAAAAATAACAGAAATGACGCCGCCCGATTATAAAGTAAATAAAAAAATGTTAACAGTTAATACAAAGTTCAAAAACAAATTATTTCAGAAATAGATTTATAACATATAAAAACAATTCAGATAAAACATGGAAAATAATTAAATCAATAGTACCTAACAACAAACACCACACTGAAAATCGTACAAATTCGATACAAAGCATAGAGCATTTTAACGACTTCTTTTCAAAAATAGGAAAAATAACTTATGAACAAACAAATGCGTCAACTTTACAATAAAATACAGATCAGACTAGGTCTACATTTAATATTTTCAGACTACAACCAGTTGATGTGGAAACTATTATCCTAGTAATAAAACATCTTCGCGAAACAAATGCTTTAGGAGCAGACAATCGGTATTGCTTTGCGCTTTATTAAGGATAGTCTACCAGCAACCGCACATTATCTATCGGTCATAATTATCACTTTCCCTGGTCACTGGTGTTTTTCCATCGCTTTGGGAATATGGATTAGTAACATCAATTTTCAAATCGGGAAATATAGACGACGTCAATAATTACCGTCCTATTACAATACTCCCTATACTATCTAAAGTTCTTGAGAAAATTGTAGCAAATCAACTAACGAGTTTCCTGGAGGCCAATAACCTATTATCTAAAACACAACATGGCTTTAGAAATAGGTTATCCACTGAAACAGATAACTGATAAAATTTATGATAACATAGACAAAAATCTGGTAAATTTACTCACATTATGTGATCTGTCCAAAGTTTTGACAGTGTAAATTTCAAAATGTCAGATGTCAACCATTGCTCATAACTACCTGCTAGTGCAGTACGCCGATGATTCACAGTTTCTTCATAGAGACTCAGTAAATAATTTAATACATTAATAAGAAATACTCAAAACACTTACACAAGCTAAAATATATTTTGAAAGTAATAGTCTAAATTAAATCCACATAAAACTCAATGCATATTCATGGGTAGTCGACAGAACATTGCCAAAATCCCCATCGACACAACTATAGAATTTGAAGGCCACCCAATCAAACCAAACATTTCAGTGAAAAATTTAGGAGTACACTTGGACAGATACATGACATTTAAATGTATGGCTGACGGGGAAGGGGTTTGGGGATGGGGAACAGAGGGGTCCTATCTCCCGAAAACAGAAATAGTTTATTACCTAAATTCATCGACACTAGGGATGACAGGTAAGAATGATAGGAGTAGCAACGAGATTAACGACGAATTTACTCCACTTACAGACATTGATTACCAAAAATCGTTGTCTAGGCTCGCTAACCGCTATATTCACTTACAAATAAGTAATATACCGCAAAAAAAATCTACTTTCTCAGAGAAATGAATACACGAACTAAACAAAAATCAATACTTTCCAATGTCACCTCATTCTCACCTGCTTATGTTGCAGACCTCTCCCCCACCCCTCCCCCTCCCACTCCCACCCCTCCTTCCCCCCCCCCGTATACTTCCGTTACTGTTACCTTCAGCTGTCTCCAATACCATTAAAGGAAATCCCTCGCTAGATGCAGTAATTAATGTATCGTTACCTTCAACTAAAAAGGAATACGCAAAGTCAATTATAACATTACTCGATGGAAAGCCTAATATTGTTTGGGATGATAGGGAAAATCTCATGGGTCCCTTTTCTGGTATAAATGTAATAGACGTTATTAAATCAATAACATCGAAAACAAAGTTACTCACTTTGGATCAAGTCCCTCGTGTAGCTTTGTTGCATAGAATGGCGCAATTCCCACTTGAAATTCTACCGGTAGCCTTTTTAAGAAAGTAGTCTATTGGTGGAGGAAGGGGTGTAAGAAATTTTGCATACTATAACACAATACGTTCATACATTAGTCTCAAGGCTACTTTTCAATAAAAGCCTTATAAATAAAAGTTTTCGGATGATGTACTGTCCTCTATTCAGTAGGGGTTGTATAACTTTTTGTGTTATACATGCCAAAGACAAAATTCACCTGGAAAAAAAGGAAACTGAAGTAATGATTTCAGTCATTTTATTCCAAGATGCAATTAAATTGCAAAAACAATAATTAGAAAATAATAGCTAGTCTTTTGTTCATAAACAAGGAGAAAAAATGTCCTACTCCATCCAGAAAAAAAGCCCTCTTATCAAATAAGGGACTACTGTATATTCTCGTATATGCTCCATATTTAATTGTACTCACAGTGAAATACTCTAGTTTACATGATGAGCGAGCCTTTCGCAAGAAGATTTCCTTTATCTTATCTAATTAATTGTAAAGAATGTTATGAGGGTGCCCTTTTCAACTCTGCCTCCTACCCCTTCGGAATGTCTGCCCACATCCCAGATAATATATAAGTGAAATAGTTATACTTGCTAAAGATGTGTAAAATACGTAATTCATATGTATAGGATCTATGTGTTTTCCTTGCTTCTCTAATATCTGTGTACATATGTGAACATTGTAATAAAGTTGTTAAGGAAGCACAATATAACACGTGAAAACAAGGGAGGAAATAATTGTCTTTTCGGCCGCGGACAAATATACGTAAATAGGAAGAGACGACTTGGAGTTCTTTGGAGATAGTACTTCCTCTGTAAGGACTGTCTTTTGGCAACGGAGGTCTCTCCCTACGGAAGTGTTACGAGTTTTATGCGGTGAAGATAGCCTTCCGGCACCTGTATGTAGATATTTTTTATCTCCTTCCGTAAACACAGTTTTGTTTTTTTTTCTTCTTCAAATGACCAAAACTAGAGAATGGATGTACGTTTTCTATATTTGAGACAATCTTATCATGTAACCCTCGTTTGCATAAAGAAATAATAATCGACTAAATATATTACATGTTTTGCCTTAAAACTTGCTTTTCCGCTAGAGCTCCCAATGACATTTTTTTTGCAGATACCCTACTTATATTATTATCAATGTCTTTCGTCCGCTATTTATACCTGGTTCGACATTTTTACTTGGTGCGCCGAACATACGATACTCAAAAAAAATGTGGAGCCGACCACTTTGTGGTACAATTTAAGCCGGTAAGGAACGGGAAACTTTCGGGGTAAATGAAAAGTACTCTTCTTAATTGTTTGTAAGATATTTCAAAATATCGCTCTGGTGTGCTGAAAAATGAATAATTTACTGTCTCAGACAGCTTTGGTTGCAATTCATCTAAAAAAAGATTGGAACATGTATCAGTAGGAAATCAAAATCTTTTGCATGACAGGGGAAAATGAGTATTAGAGAAAAACTTTGGTATTCATTTGACTTTTACAAAAATTGATCACTTTTACATAAAAGAACCCTTTGAGAAATATAGTATAACAGTTGGTGCGCATGCCTTTCTTGTAACAGGATTATTTTTTACATATGTATATACATACACAGTTGCGCAAAAATGTTTTTTGTGTTAATATACTACAATGTATTTGCCGCTTTTGTAAGTTATATAAATTTATGGGTAGAAGAATAATTCTCTTAAAATACTTATTATAAATTCTGACATCTTAGTTTGTTAAGGATAATTTTGTAATTTACACTGTCAAAAGCTTTGGACAGATCACATAATGTGAGTAAATTTACCAGATTTTTGTCTATGTTATCATAATTTTTATCAGTTATCTGTTTCAGTGGATAACCTATTTCTAAAGCCATGTTGTGTTTTAGATAATAGGTTATTGGCCTCCAAGAAACTCGTTAGTTGATTTGCTACAATTTTCTCAAGAACTTTAGATAGTATAGGGAGTATTGTAATAGGACGGTAATTATTGACGTCGTCTATATTTCCCGATTTGTAAATTGATGTTACTAATCCATATTCCCAAAGCGATGGAAAAATACCAGTGACCAGGGAAAGTGATAATTATGACCGATAGATAATGTGCGGTTGCTGGTAGACTATCCTTAATAAAGCGCAAAGCAATACCGATTGTCTGCTCCTAAAGCATTTGTTTCGCGAAGATGTTTTTTATTACTGGATATCGTTTCCACATCAACTGGTTGTAGTCTGAAAATATTAAATGTAGACCTAGTCTGATCTGTATTTTATTGTAAAGTTGACGCATTTATTTCATAAGTTATTTTTCCTATTTTTTGAAAAGAAGTCGTTAAAATGCTCTATGCTTTGTATCGAATTTGTACGATTTTCAGTGTGGTGTTTGTTGTTAGGTACTATTGATTTAATTATTTCCATGTTTATCTATTGTTTTTATATATTTATAAATCTATTTCTGAAATAATTTGTTTTTGAACTTTGTATTAACTGTTAACATTTTTTTATTTACTTTATAATCGGGCGGCGTCATTTCTGTTATTTTTGAGACTATGGTGGGCATTATTTCTGACTTTAATAACCCTCTTGATGTCGTCATCTATCCATGGAGTAGGGGGACGTCGGACGGTTCACGTTACGTGAGGTGCCAACGCGTCAATACTGCTTTTAATCACTTCCGTAAGGATAGTTACCTGCTTGTCTACATCATCTGTTAATAAGATATTTAAGAGCGTTGTCTCTTTAGATCTGATGAGTTCTATGAATGATTGAAGGTTATAATGCTTAAAGTCACGAAATGTTTGTGTTATCGGTGGCTGCTTCGGTTTCATTATATATTTAATGAGTGTGAGAAGTTCGTAGATCAGCGATATGACACAGGATGACATCCGTATGATGGATAATGTCTGACCTGTTAGTTATTATTACATCTAATTAGGATGAGGTGTTTTCTGTAATATTTACCACTGGGGAGTCAAAAATCATATGGTAAAATACCTGTGGTCTGGCTTGAAGACATATCGGTATAAATTTAGGAAAATGAGTGTTAGAGTGCTGAAAACTGTATAGAAGCATCGGTATTAATTGAACTTTTTCCAAAAAATAAACACTTTTACACCAAAAGATATTGCAATAGTTGAAAAAAGGCTTGCTCTTTTGTAACAGGGTCCATTTTGAAAACTTTTATAAAAACAAAAACGTTTTGTCGTAACATACCGCGATGTATTTGCCGTTTTTGGCTGTGTATAATCTGATGTGCAAAAGACAAATTCACTTCAAGAAGTCATTATCAACTGGGGGGGGGGGGGGGGGGGGGGGGGGGATAAATTTACCCTAGGGATAAAATTTACATGGTAGATCTATTGCAATGTATTTTACCAGACAACATATCAGTACAAATGAGGGATGGGGTAAAGAGAGGCACATCCAGCCGTTGGAGTAAGTGACAGAGGGAGGGGTGCAATTACTGGTCGAAAGGTAAATAATTTACTTAGTTTTATTCAAAAAATAATTAATCCCTTATCTATCAGGATTGACATAAATGGGGATACAGTATGCTATGAAAACAAAGTTTAATCTCAGTGGTGGTTACATCCTTATGAAGACCTCCGGGGAAAAAATTGTTTTGGGGTGGTAGAGAGACATGTAAAATGATTGGTGGAGCTGAAAATGTTACTAGTGACCACCAAAAGCAGTGCGGTATTCAAGGGACAAAATACTACCATTTGGCTGAAAATAATGTTTGTATATGATACATCTTTTTCATCTTAAGATATGCATTATAAAGAATGTAACAAGGACAGAGAAGCCGTGAAAACAATCTTAATGTTAATACTTACATGTCTACACTATTTCTGAAAGCCCGTATGGTAATGAAGTTCGAGGTATGCATGGGCCTACAAATTAATTTTGTTAAAGATTGTTCTCATACAAAGAGATTTGATGAAGACAGGTACGTTAAATTATAATTAAAGATGAAACAAAGTTTCTTTTACTCATCTCAGAGAGATAAAAGGACATTTGTTACTCAAGCCAGGTGTTTTTCTCTCGCAACATTTGGATGTAATTGAGCAAGAGAGATTGAAATGTGTATTAAAAGGATAGGATTTTTGTTTTGTTTATTATGAAGAATATATATGATTGGAGATTAATATATATTACAAAGAGGGTAATTTTTTATCCATTTTATGTAAAAAAATGGTATACCATTAAAAAGTGATGGTATTAGATACTTTTCTAAGAAAAAAAAATATATATACAGGGTATTATGATATTAAAATAGAGACATATGTTCTCTTTGTAACAGGGTAGCCTTTTATAAACAAACGACTTTAATCAGCAAACGTTTTTAAGATTAATTAATACGTACATTTGTTCGTTTCTTGTGACATGGCATATTCAATAACGTGTGTGTATGTATATATGTGTGTGTGTGTGTGTGTGTGTGTGTGTGTGTGTGTGTGTGTGTGTGTGTGTGTGTGTGTGTGTGTGTGTGTGTGTGTGTGTGTGTGTGTGTGTGTGTGTGTGTACGAAATTTCCATTGTTACATGTACCGTGGACAAAATTGGAAAAGGGAACTGTTCAATTCAAGTTGTAAGAACATTTGGAAAAAGATGCTCTTTCAGTCATTACTAAGTAAAGAAAAGTGTCTTTTCTTTTGATTCAAGAGAAAAAAAGACGTTTTTGTTTTGTTTTTTTACTTAAGGTATTTTTTTTTTCTTACAACATTATGTGTAACTTGGAAGACTGAAAAATAAGTATTAAAGGGACATGTAAGGAAAATTGTTGAAAAGTGTCCGCATTACTTCTTTCTTGTTTAAAACAAGATATTTTTGTCATAATGACATTTATCCCTTTGTAACAGTGCTATTTTTTTAACGTTTTTATAATAATATAAGTTTATCCCTTTGTAATAGAGCGTTTTTACAAATTTACTTTACGGCAAAGGAACTAAAGTAATGATGACATTAGTTTTACTATAAATGACAATAAAAATATGCAAGATAATTATGAACAGGGAAAGAATAAGTAACCTTTTAATTAGTATAAAGAAAAAATGTGTCATTTTAATCATTATTAAGGAAAAAGTGGTCTTTATATCATTTAATAAAAAAGACCATAATTGTAAACTTCCTGTATATACTCACGCAATATTTCAAAGGGTTCTAAATAAGATATTTTGGGTATTCTAGTAGAAATACATTTGTCCCTTTGTAACAGGGCTGTTTGTAAAACGACATGCTTTTATAAACAAAGTTTTAAGAATAATATTATATATATATTGTAGCAGAATGTATTTACAAATTTACTTTACGGCTAAAGGCTAAATGAAGAGGGAACTAAAGTATTAATGGCATTAGTTTTACTACAAAAATACAGTAAAAATTGTAAAAACAATAAACAAAAAAAAAAGGAAAGAAGTGTCCGTTTATCTTACTGAACTAAAGCCAAAAAACTGACCTTTGACTAAAACTTTGAACTGTTGTATATACTCACACTATATTTTAAAAGTTCTTTATAAGGTGGAATAGTGTGGTCTATATTATAAGAGATATTTTCACGAGTCATTTTCATTTTCTTTCGAATTATTTCTAGAAAATGAGAGGAAAGTATCATTATTTCACCCCACAAATACCTGTCCCTCTTCGCTCTGCCCATCCTCATTTTTATTCCCATCCTTATATATTTATAAGATAAGGAATTAAACTTAATTACTTTTTATTAATTGATACGTGTATTTGAGTGACCATGAATAACTCCTCCCCCGCGTCCTCGTTTTCCCCTTTCACTCTCACAGTCAGTCGACTCTGACCGCGCGTATATGTGTATGTTTGAGAGCGTATGTGCGTGTATGTGTTTGTGTGTGTGTGTGTGTGTGTGTGTGTGTGTATGTGTGTTTGTATGTGTGTGTGTTTGTGTGTGTGCGTGTGTATGTATGTATGTGTGTGTGTGTGTTTGTGTGTATGAGCGTGTATGTGTGCGTATGTGTGTGTGCGTAAGTAACGCGCAGCCACCCTTTATCGATCGGAATGATTCTGCAGAAACATGTTACAGACGTAAGCTATCGATTGATTGCGACATACCTGTACGAACATGTTACCCATGAGAAAAATACTGTGTCCATTCGATACACATGAGTCATTATATCCTCTCTCTCTTACCGGTTATGAACTGTATTATATATATATATATATATATATATATATATATATATATATATATATATTTCCTTTACACATATATAACATATTGATAACCTTTCAATACAAATGAACATGTGAGTAGTTTGTCTGAATGGAAACAAGGAAAAGAAAGAGAGGTGATAGTCTATCGATAGCTACCATGAGACGAAGACGTGTCAACAAACGTGACAGTTTTAATGTGAAAGAGTGTTTACACAGAAGTGGAATTTTTAAACGTTATTTACAGGAATATCAGGATAAACTTTCAGATTTAATGTTACATATTATATCCATTGAAGAAAAACTTTATGTTAGACAGAAAAGGAAGTTAAAGTTTATTTGGTCTCTGTCAAATATAGAGAAAAGACTAAAGAAGTTATATATATAATGTATATTGTGTTTTAAATGAATGAAGATTGAAACGAATATTTTTTTATTTATTCCCATCCTTATTTATTTGTAAGATATGGAAATAAATTTACTCTCTTTTTTTATTAATTAATACGTGTATTTGAGTGACCGTAACCCCCCCCCCCGCGCGTCCTCGTTTTTTCCCTTTTACTCTCAATGTCAGTCGACTCTGACCGTGCGTATAGGTATGTGTGTGAGTGTGTGCGTACGTAACGTGTAGCAATCCTTTATCGATCGGAATGATTCTGCAGAAACATGTTACAGACGTAAGCAATCGATTGATTGCGACATACCTGTACGAACATGTTACCCATGAGAAAACATACTGTGTCCATTCAATACACATGAGTCATTATATCCTCTCTCTCTCTTTCCTCCTTCCTTTATTCCTTTATTTATTCATTTTTTCATACCATTTAACGTACCTATAATACCTTTAATTATAATGATACTATTTGATAATGTACACCTTCATTTATTCAAGTTTAATTACTATTTCAGTTACGATTTTAAATTATCCTTACCTTTCGACACTTTAAGACATTATAGAAATACTTTATACCCATGTACGTATATACCCCAACCCAGAGCCTTGATACCCCCCACGAATATACCCAAAGATTAAAAT
The DNA here is from genome assembly GCA_017312705.2 of Penaeus japonicus. NCBI lineage: Eukaryota > Metazoa > Arthropoda > Malacostraca > Decapoda > Penaeidae > Penaeus > Penaeus japonicus. The sequence goes on from BOPN01009909.1 coordinate 25,609, forward strand.
TAGAGAGAAAAAAATATTATACCCCTACCCCTTAAAAAGAAAAGAAAATAAAAGAAAATGACATACCCCTACCCAATACCCAAGGAGAAATCAATATCAAACATACCACAACCCTGTTACCCCCTCCCCCTCCCGGAAAAAAAATCAATAATATTATATTTGAAAATAAAAATCAATAAAAAATCAATAATATTACATAACCCACCCCGAAAAATAAAAAACAATGGAAAAAAATCAATAATATTACATAACCCACCCGAAAAATAAAAATCAATGAAAAAAATCAATAATATTACCCCCCCCCCCAAAAAAAAAAAAAAAAAATCAATGAAAAAAATCAATAATATTACCCCCCCCCCAAAAAAAAAAAAAAAAAAAAAAAAAAAAAATCAATACTCAACGAAAAATCAATATCCCCGAGAAAATCAATACCCCCCCGGGAAAATCAATACCTCCCCCCCCCGGAAAATCAATACACTCCCCCCCCCCGGAAAAAATCAATAATCAGTGGCCCGGTGGGGCCCATTCTATCCTACTAACAATAATCATAAAAATGATGATGATGATATTGATAACAATAATATCAAATTGTGACTGACATGAAATTCCTCCAGTTACCAGTCTCACTCCTATCTGAGGTGCTACATTCGGCTCCAAGGTAAAAGTACTCTCGAGTGGAAATTAAAAGATAGAACGTAGGGTTGAGGTAGGAATTGCTTCCTTGAGACAATACTTGCCCGAGAAAGGGGAGCCAGAGAAGGTGGCTTTTTCAGACGGGAGTGACAGAGGGAGGAAAGAGACAGGAGGTTTAATGTATAGGTTATTCAATGCTTCTTGACAGAAATGCAATCATAAGTTTATTTGTTACTTCTTTATTTTGATTCAGTCCAACATGTACTAAGGTGTCTTTATTCATAACTGATTCTCGCCGGCTATGGCCACGCCATCATGCCGAAGCGCCATTGATGGTAATGTCTTAATCTAATTATTTCTTGATTGCACTGTCAGCCGCCTTCGATCCAGATATGTTGAAATATACAAAATAATCATGGTGCATTTGATGAATAAGGAGGAAGCGAGAAAGAGAGAGAGAGACTATAAACACACACACACACACACACATACATACATACATACATATATATATATATATATATATATGTATATATATATATATATATATATATATATATATATATATATATATATATATATATATAAGTATGTATATATATATATACGTATGTATATATATATATACGTATATATGTATATATATTTATATATATGTATATATATATATTATATTAATATGTATATATATATACGTATTTATATATATGTACATATATGTATATATATATATAAATGTATATATATGTATATATATGTATATATATACGTATGTATATATATGTATATATACATATATATACATATGTATATATATATGCATATGTATATATATATATATATATATATATATATATATATATATATATATATATATATATATATATAAAATATATATACATATATATATATATATATATATATATATATATATATATATATATATATATATATATATATATATATATATATATAGAGAGAGAGAGAGAGAGAGAGAGAGAGAGAGAAAGATAGATAGATAGATAGATAGATACATATATATATATATATATATATATATATATATATATATATATATATATATATATATATATATATATATATGTATATATATATATACATATAAATATATATATATATACACACACACACACATATATATATATATATATATATATATATCTATATATATATATATATATATATATATATATATATATATATATATATATAAGAGACAGAGAGAGGGGGGGAAAGATCTAAATATATATATATGCATATTATACCACCACCAAGAAAACCGTGCCTGCTTCTAACAACCTGTCCCCAAATCTAAAGAAGATTCCAGGAAACCTATCCTCCTCCCCCAAGTTGTTTCTGTTCTTAGTTGATTTCCTGCTGGTGACTTCTCCGTCATGTCAGACTTGGCCGAGAGCGGTCTCCTAATCATATCATTTCTTGATTGCAACTGTCAACTGTCCAATGATGCATCGAGATGTCAAGAAACTCGTTGGCATTATGAGCCTACATAAAGAAATTATATGAATATGTGTGTGTGTGTGTGTGTGCGCGCACACACACACACACACACA
>BOPN01009910.1:14306-16806 GCA_017312705.2 Penaeus japonicus
ACACCAAGAAAGCCTTCCGCCTCATAGTACCGCAAAACCTTCTCTACGTTGGGGTGGACAGCAGTCTGCAGCAGAAACACCCTAGCGAAGCCCAAAGCCCTGAGCAATTCCAACCACTCAACCAACCGGATGGAGATGTCCTCATGGTAATAGAAGAGCGCCGGACCACACACTGCCACGCTCCATTGAGGAATGCTGTCCAAGAGTTGAGAGTGGGAGGAATCATTGTTGTGCACGAATATACATTTCATTCAGAAACTAAATTTCTTCACAAGAAGCTGATGTGTTGAATATCAACAAACCCATTGACTGTTTTCGCCGAGTTGCCGCCAATGTAGGCCGTTGTATCATTGCGTTGCATTGCTCCAGTTATCTGCAATCATGTCCCAACATGCTTGAACTTTAATCCTGTTTTTCTCTTGGTGAATGGTTGTTATTGTGTACTTTTTTATCATTTCGTGCAAAAAAGAAATGAAAAGGATGGAACATAATTTGGAACTTCCTTTGAGATACTGAAAACAAAATATGGTAGGAACTATTGAAAATCATATGGGAAAATCATATGTACGATAGATTAGAAGACAGTGTTTACCTGCAGCAGTGTTTGTGCTTTGTCACATGGCCGACTAACAAGAGACACAGCCAATGGTGTTAGGTGAGCCACTGTCTTCGGAATCGGACAAGTGAGGATGAAAAACATTTGGCGGTAGGTTGACCTGATTTGCCAGTCAACGTAATCTACACAGATAAGAGAACAGGTGAACAAAGATTGTTATAAGGCATCCTGTAAATTTTTGACTCCATAAAATCAATATCCATGCTTCCACTAAAGGAAGCATTCAGTTATGAAAATATATAAGTATATGCTTGAATCTTATCAGATGTGTGTATATGTGTGTGTGTTCGTGCTTGTATGATCTGTAACTGTTGCTAGAATGGAAAGTATAAACCCGATAATACCATAGAAACGAAATCCATAGGCTTTACTCCCGCTTACGTAGGGCAGGATACCCTCTTCCTGTCCTAGCATTCAGCTCCATCCTAAGCTACTATGATGAGAAAAGTCACTCATGGACTTTACATCAACCCAATCCAGTTTCTTCACTATTCCGGCTTGCTGTTTTCTTTTTCGTTTCTAATACTACTCTGATGCTACTTTATTCCCTGATTTGAGTACTTGCAACTTGCATATGCACATTGAAGTCTGCTAATTTGGGTATATCACTGCACGCCTCAAAGAAAGACTTGACAACACAGATAAAAGTGGCATTGAAATCTGCAACACCCATCGTGTCTCGTCCCTGCACTGAGGCTAAGGATATTAGGAAGCCTGGAATTGATCGCTCCGTTAACCACTTTCTTATCTTTAATCCACTTTTGCTCTCTTCCTGATTCTGTTTTCCCTGAAGCTAAAGGCTTCCCGTCTTTCCTCGGGAACCGTGATGAAACTAAACCAAAATCATTACTATAAACTTCTTACTTATATCATCAGTACCATTATGCGGTTATCAAATGTTTACCTACAATCGTTATTCCATTCATTATATTATTTATATGATCAATACCAATATCCAGTTATCAGATATTTACCTGAAGTCATTTTAAAAATCATTCATATCATATCAATATAACTAGATGGTTATTAGATATTTTTACCTTTCCTGATTACTTGTGATACGGCGGGCGGTCCGGTGGTGTTGAACCACGTGTAGCACCAAGGACTGGCCGGCCTCTTGGCTTTGGTATATGCCAAAATCCTGATACAAGGCCGGGTTTCTTAAAGAGGGGAAAAAAATAAAGGGTCAAGGACTCATACTATATAAGTGATGCTCGAGTTTCAACACAGACAGCATCAATTTAAAGAAGAAACACTGAAAAGGATATTCTGGTATTTTTTTTATCTACCTGCGAGAGGGCGGTTGTCCAAGAAGGCGGAATAAAGATATATCGATGAAAAGTTGGAGACTGTCATAGTTTGGTAATATGTTTCAGCCCATGCTATTCTGTAAGTATTGAGTGTATGAATAAATGAATTAATAAATGGATTAATAGAAAAATTAATATACTTTCGATTTCATTGCAAACTGTATTTCAAAAAGAGTATAAATCCGTCGGTGAAAATACTCACGTATGTAATTTTGGCATGAGGTCGCAAAATTCCTTGTCGGTGTGTTCAAATAAACTATAAGGGAAATTAGGATGGTTTTTTGCCTGCACTTGAATGGAGGTCATGTTCCTCCACGACACCGGCTTAGATAATTGTTCTCGATAAATGTTAGAGTAAAGCAGAGGAGCTGTCTTGCATGCACAGGAAGTCGGCAGAATTTCCCCGCCCTCTTCCTTTTTCACTGTCTCATTAGTGACGATCACACGAGGGACGGCGCTGGGGAGTTGAGGCTCTCCGGTGGTTAATTTATCAAATACAATACTTCCTCTCTCCAAACTATTTATAGCTTTATTGTAATGTTTTTCTACGCTGAGATTCCTTAGGAGGATGGGA
>BOPN01009910.1:21806-27828 GCA_017312705.2 Penaeus japonicus
TCTCTCTTGCTAAGCTTGCTAAGGGAAGATCACAAAATTTTGGTCTAATTTGACTGAGAAATTTCTGTGGACTAAGATATTTGATGTAGTACATTGTCATTGTTGTTTTATCAATCGTTTTATCAATCTGGTTTATGGCTTTATGCATAAAATCAAGACAGCGTTACTTAATTGCTAGTTTCTTGTCAGAGGTGAGGGTGCTAGATTTTAAATCATACTCAAATTTATCTCCAATTTTATCATCACTCAATAACCAGGGAAACTGTCTCTGCTGGATATTTCTGTAGACTTTCTGGAGCAAAAAATTGCGTAGTTCTTCCAGTCCTGGACGTGTCCTGGCTGGTGTTACACCCGTCAGTACACGTACCTGCAATATTAGTATGTGATTTATTGCTGAATAATCCATATTGAAATTTATATCTATGAACCCAGCATGGATTTTAGAAATAGGACAGAAAAGGACACTTTTAAGATTGTCCTTTTTCATGAAAACTTGCGGACAGTTGGATCTCGAATAGGACAGACTGTCCTTAAAAGGACAGACCTGGCAACCCTGTGAAGGCCCAATAAACACAAAATTTCCCCTGGACGACCCATAAAAAAACTTGGTCCTCCGCAACACACACACACACACACACACACACACACACACACACATATATAAGTGCAAAGCACGCGGTAAGTGATGACCTTGCTCTCTGGCGTTGCATCCACGGATTCAAAACAAACGTTTTTGTAGAGCGCTCGCACAGGACAAACGTGAGTAACTCACTAACTCTAAAAAATAAATACAATTATCATTATTATTGGTGTTATCTTTTATTATAATCACCATTATCCTTACCATTTCCATTGATATAATCATTGATAATACCATTATTTTATTATCAGCACCAGAATCCTCATTAGTTCCTGTATCAGAATCTGTTAGTGTCAGTGTTCCTATTCCGACTCTCATTGATATGTATTTACTTATATGTATTTGTGCCAGCTTTAGTGTGTGTGTGTGTGTGTGTGTGTGTGTGTGTGTGTGTGTGTGTGTGTGTGTGTGTGTGTGTGTGTGTGTGTGTGTGTGTGTGTGTGTGTGCGTGTGCGTGTGCGTGTGCGTGTGCGTGTGCGTGTGTGTGTGTGTGCCTGTGCCTGTGCCTGTGCGTGTGCGTGTGCGTGCGTGTGTGTGTGTGTGTGTGTTATTAGCACTCGGGTATTCAAGTATATGCTGAATCCACTGCCACTTCCTTCTATTTCACCGTTATTTTAGTCCAGCTGGGAAACACGACCTGATATAATGTGAGTGAATATGAAGTACTGTGGTTACGTTAATTTACCTTAATGAAGAATAAGGTCACTTTAATTGACCTTAAGAATATGGTCCCTTTAACTGATCTAAAAAATATTCCGACATAACCACTGCATATGAAATTAGCCATAAAGAGAGGAAAATAGCTTGACGGCCTCGTTTGAGTCAATCCGTCACGGTTATGCAGGTTTAGTTGCAAATGACTCGCACACACTCTGACCTATTCAATATCAGAAAGCTGATGGGTGTGTGATTAGAAACCAAAGTAGGTTTTATAATCGTTTTGAGTTTTTTTTTTTTTTTTGACGGGAAAGTGAAACCGGCAGGTTATATAAGATGTATAAAAAAATGATAATTTGAGGTGTGACGTTCAGATCCTGGGTTGTTGAGAGAAACATTTGCATAAATTGACAAAAATTGTAATTCCTAGTAAGTCGAATCCTTTGACTGTAGAGAGAATACATTATAAGTATTAGAGTAGGTTAGTAGGGTAGCTACTCTTTCTCAAAATTACAAAACAAAGAGTTTGATACGATTACTCCTCTATCTTGTGTTTTTGTGTGTATGTTCATGAATATGTTTATGTGTACATAGGTGTGTGTGTCCGCATACGTGTGTCTCTATAAGCGTGTGTATGTATATGTGTATGAGCGTGTGTGTGTGTGCGTGAACGAGTGTAAATTATTACGAACGTGCTGGTACAAATGAGTATGTGTGTGAGCCGTTATAATGATATATAAGGTACGTATATGTATAATAAAGAATATATCACAGAGTAATCATTTCGTGGCAAATTATAGATTTACAGTAAGACCTCGCCATCAATATTCATGAAGAATTCTTAATTAGTTTGAGTGTAACACAGTGGTTGGGCCATTACTGTTGTAATAGCATATCTGTTTTGCATATCTTTCACTCGTTCAGAATAGCTAAAAGAGTTAAGAAAAGGAATCGGAAAAAATAATTAAACAATGAGTTCTAATATCTTGGTCTGAGAGTGGCATCGTAGATGACGTTATCCGTTAACACAGGGTAGCCATTACGAAAACAAATAACAAAGTACACACTAAAAAAAAAAAATAATAATAATAATAAAAAATAATGATAATAGTATGGCGATAGCGTGTTATCGTGGCGATCACCAGCCGGCCCTCTTTCTGTTTCTTAAGTATTACTCTGGCGGGCTCGCTTTTTTTTTTTTTTTTTTTTTTTTTTTTTTTTTTATCTGCGCAGATTTACATTTCAAGTTTACTGCATAGTTTAGTGGTAGGAATGCAAAGGCAAATGTGAGTCTGCTTTAAAGAACTGCATTCCTATTGATAGCAAACAGGATTTAATGACATGGGTAGTTCCAAACGCAAATTATAATTATTATCATGATCTATTTGTTTACGTTTCATTCTTTCGTTTATCTGATAATTTTATTTAGTCATTTGATGTTTTAACAACTAATTGTATATTGTATTCTCGAAAGTTGATTAATAGTTCTATAGATGGTTTTGCACAATTGTATTTAAGGGTATTTAATGCTGTTCCTTCATATTCTTTAGTTTTTATTTATCCTTTATTTTTATTTTATTTTTTTATTTTTTAGATGTTTCCGACTATGCATAACTCATTCCCCTATAAACGTCTACCATTAAAGTGGCACTTACATTATATAAAACTTGCCTGGTTTCCTTTCCCGTAATGAACTCAAAGCGAAACGAACATAAATTCCACTTGTATCCTGACCACACACTCTTCTAATCATTCACATGGAATAGGTCAAGATGCGTGCGAGTCATTTACAGCAAAACCTAAACTACAGTAACGGACTCAAAAAGCGCACAAAAAAAAAAAAAAAAAAAAAAACACACACACATATATATATATATATATATATATATATATATATATATATATATATATATATATATATATATATATATATTATATATATATTATAACATATAGTGTAGCGGATCTGACATCGCCATTTGAATGCTGGTGCGTGTGCGTGTGCGTGTGCGTGTGCGTGTGCGTGTGCGTGTGCGTGTGCGTGTGCGTGTGCGTGTGCGTGTGCGTGTGCGTGTGCGTGTGCGTGTGCGTGTGCGTGTGCGTGTGCGTGTGCGTGTGCGTGTGCGTGTGCGTGTGCGTGTGCGTGTGCGTGTGCGTGTGCGTGTGCGTGTGCGTGTGCGTGTGCGTGTGCGTGTGCGTGTGCGTGTGCGTGTGCGTGTGCGTGTGCGTGTGCGTGTGCGTGTGCGTGTGCGTGTGCGTGTGCGTGTGCGTGTGCGTGTGCGTGTGCGTGTGCGTGTGCGTGTGCGTGTGCGTGTGCGTGTGCGTGTGCGTGTGCGTGTGCGTGTGCGTGTGCGTGTGCGTGTGCGTGTGCGTGTGCGTGTGCGTGTGCGTGTGCGTGTGCGTGTGCGTGTGCGTGTGCGTGTGCGTGTGCGTGTGCGTGTGCGTGTGCGTGTGCGTGTGCGTGTGCGTGTGCGTGTGCGTGTGCGTGTGCGTGTGCGTGTGCGTGTGCGTGTGCGTGTGCGTGTGCGTGTGCGTGTGCGTGTGCGTGTGCGTGTGCGTGTGCGTGTGCGTGTGCGTGTGCGTGTGCGTGTGCGTGTGCGTGTGCGTGTGCGTGTGCGTGTGCGTGTGCGTGTGCGTGTGCGTGTGCGTGTGCGTGTGCGTGTGCGTGTGCGTGTGCGTGTGCGTGTGCGTGTGCGTGTGCGTGTGCGTGTGCGTGTGCGTGTGCGTGTGCGTGTGCGTGTGCGTGTGCGTGTGCGTGTGCGTGTGCGTGTGCGTGTGCGTGTGCGTGTGCGTGTGCGTGTGCGTGTGCGTGTGCGTGTGCGTGTGCGTGTGCGTGTGCGTGTGCGTGTGCGTGTGCGTGTGCGTGTGCGTGTGCGTGTGCGTGTGCGTGTGCGTGTGCGTGTGCGTGTGCGTGTGCGTGTGCGTGTGCGTGTGCGTGTGCGTGTGCGTGTGCGTGTGCGTGTGCGTGTGCGTGTGCGTGTGCGTGTGCGTGTGCGTGTGCGTGTGCGTGTGCGTGTGCGTGTGCGTGTGCGTGTGCGTGTGCGTGTGCGTGTGCGTGTGCGTGTGCGTGTGCGTGTGCGTGTGCGTGTGCGTGTGCGTGTGCGTGTGCGTGTGCGTGTGCGTGTGCGTGTGCGTGTGCGTGTGCGTGTGCGTGTGCGTGTGCGTGTGCGTGTGCGTGTGCGTGTGCGTGTGCGTGTGCGTGTGCGTGTGCGTGTGCGTGTGCGTGTGCGTGTGCGTGTGCGTGTGCGTGTGCGTGTGAGTGTGAGTGTGAGTGTGCGTGTGAGTGTGAGTGTGAGTGTGAGTGTGAGTGTGAGTGTGAGTGTGAGTGTGAGTGTGAGTGTGAGTGTGAGTGTGCGTGTGAGTGTGAGTGTGAGTGTGCGTGTGCGTGTGCGTGTGCGTGTGACTGAATGTATATATCGCATTTGACCCGTGTTGATTGTCGGTAATTTCATTCTATCCTGCATTCATATTTTTCAAAAACATTAAGGTACATCTCTTAGCACTAACTGCACACCATCATCTTGCACAAACGTGTCCTCATTTCGGGTCAACCAGCAAAGTTCCATTTTTCTTCTTTCCAGCCCTATCTCGAGACAGCTTGCAATTCAGCCAAAGAGACACCATTCCTCTATTTTTTTACATGTGTCTCATGAAAGCGTAAAAGCGTTTATCTAAAATTTAAAAGTTGTGCAAACATTAACATTGTCGAAATTGAAAAATAGTGGATAATTAAAGTCCAACACACTTCCTGAATACTTTACGATTTCTGAGCTTAAATGCACCTCCAGATTCTGTTCTATCTATTTCTTATATCAAAGAGTCAAATACTTATTTAAAACCAATAAATATATATGACAGTTCGGCACTTATATTGCCGCTCGCCGTATCTGAAAAAATACGATGGCGCGCAACAAAATGAAACATCAATCACATTATTTTAACGGTAATTAATATTGTATAGTGTCCTCTACATCTTCGTTCTCTCTTTTATCATAAAAAAAAAGGGAAAATATTAATCAAAAGCCGAGATCTGATTGGCTGAAAATGTCATCATGTCAGCTAAGTAAGCATTAGTCTCTTGGTTGTTTCCTGGTTTATTATTTTCTTTTTTCGAGTATTAGTAAGCATTTTACTGAGCTAATAAGATGTCTAGATTATCTAAAGCTAAGTTAGAAGCAACAGAACAAATGCGAAAGAAGGCCATTAACCAGTGATATAGAACGTTCTTCCTCATGCTAACAACAGGTAGCTTTATTTTCCAACTTTGTGGTGATACAATTACTTCACTTAGATAAATACGCGTATGCTGGTTTCTAAAGTTATGAAGGAAATAAAGTGTAGCCAAAGTAGTAATAGGTTTTGGTAGGATGTGATCAAAGCAGCAGCAGGGCACGGAGTTACCGTGTTACTGATATTATGTGATATAGAAATGTCACCCTAAACGATGCAGATGGCGTCATTATAGTTAATTTAAGCTTTGTAAGTTTTTATTATTAAAATGCATGTTTGGGGATTCGGGATTCGGCACAGTGCTTGCTACTGCCAGATTATGGAGGTGGACAATTTTATTTGTTTTATATTTGTTTTATTATCATTATTATTATTATTATTATTATTATTATTATTATTATTATTATTATTATTATTATTATTATTATTATTGATTAAAAGGATATAATTATTTTTTTTTTTATAGATTTTTTTTTTGTGGAAATGGATAATTTT
>BOPN01009911.1:0-10000 GCA_017312705.2 Penaeus japonicus
AGAGAGAGAGAGAGAGAGAGAGAGAGAGAGAGAGAGAGAGAGAGAGAGAGAGAGAGAGAGATGGATATTAATATAGATATAAGAGATAGTACAAAGGATGGTATTGGCCTATTTTGGAGATATCGGTATTGGTGAAAAGTGGCTGATACCAGCCAATTCTTTTGCACTTCATGGTTGAAAAGTCATGAAAGGTCAGAAATCATGAAAGTCTTGGAATTATGTGGAAAGAAGCATATGTGATGGGTATATAGATGCTCTATAACCCCACATAATAAATTAAAAGTTGATGTAAACACGGTAGCTAAAAACAATAGCAATATATTATAACTCAAAGATATATATAACATTATTTACAAAAATTGGGTACGGTAATTACGTAGGGGGAGTTAAGTCTATCGCAAAGATAACGAGATATAAATTATACTGTAGTTATATCTGGAACACTAAGGAAACACTGACAATGCACAGGAGCCGAAGGGAGAGGATGACCTCTCGACACGGAGTCTGAGCTAATTCTGTCGTTAGAATCTAAAGACCTATTCTGAGGAGAAATACGGGGTCACTTCGAGGGCAGATGTGACCTCGTCCATTGGATCGACTCGACTGTGATTGGCCGACGGTAGTAAGGGCAAGGTTCGAAGCCCCGCCTTCCAAGCGACTGTAGGCAGTGTGGAATTTAGAGACGTTGGAAGGGTCAGATCATGTGAGATGCACGCATATAGAGACATGTATTTGATATTAATTATAATTATTTCACACATCCTTTCATATAAATTCTGCATCTGTTCATATACAATTAAGACCTTGATAGCATATACTCGAGGCGGTCCGTATGTCCTTGTATGAGGTATATATGCACCATTGATCAAAGAGGTTTCGTTCAAAAACAAAGCTAGAATTTATCTTGAAAATATTCAAATCTAATGACCTTCACGTTCAAGTTTCTGTCTGTTTCTCTCTCACTCTCTCTCTCCGTCGTTGTCCATCTATTTCTCTCTCTCTTTCTTTTCTTTTATTCTTTCTCTCTACACACAAACACACACAAACACACACACACACACACACACACACACACACACACACACACACACACACACACACACACACACACACACACACACACACACACACACACACACACACACACACACACACACACACACACACACACACACACACACACACACACACACACACACACACACAAACAAACAAACACACAGACACACACACAAGCTGTAAACAGCATTTATGTAGCTCCTTATGTGACTGCAACACCATTGCCAGACCTCGGCATAACAATTTCACCAGACACAGACAGTAACCAAAATTTCACCAGATTTCACCAACGATTAAAATTATGCAAAATGAGGTTATATTTTATTTTCATAATTCTTTATTTCGATATAAGAAAACTGTACGTACGTCATATCCTGCATTATCTTGCAAGGAAAAATGTATAAATGATACAGTATAATATCTTTCATGTGAGAAAAATAAATATGAAAACCGTATAGATACAAATTTATAAAAAGATCTCTATAAGACTTCATATACAATGGAAGATTAGTTTCAAGAAATAAAAAAAAAAGTAAGAAAGTTGCCAGCCAATGTATTTTACCTGTTAGATTCCCCGCTAGATGCAACACTGTAAATTCCCCCAACAGACTTGAGCAGAAATCGCTAGATCTCAGCACTTGCAGCGGCAGACAGTCTGAGTTGGGGGTTGTTTTTCCTTTTTTTCTGTTTTTGACGCTTTTTTCCTGAACTTATTTCCAAAACAATTGGGAAACGGTTGCAAAAAGTGATGGGATATTATTAAAACTGGTATTGTACATATATTGTACTGATATTTGGACTAGGAATTCCACAACAAATACGTAAGCAATCGATGAATTACAGTGGGTGAACAGAACGTAGCAGAAATGTCCTTATTTGTGCATTTTATAAACAAAAGTTCTTTCAAAAAAGAAATCCTAAAACGTGGACGGAAGAGTAATATAGATAAAGTAAAGTTCCATACTCATACAGACTTTTATTTACATATGACGTTACAAACCATAGTTGAACTCATGTTAAAAGAAAAGACTTGAAGTTTAACCGCCTGAAGCTCGTCTTGGTTGATTTCTCTACAAACGTATAACTTATCTTAGCAGTACTTCATGGCCTTTACAAATAGTGTTTACGTTCCCACACTTCAGGCTGGAATTTAGTAGTAAAGGTTAGCTTGGTTATATAACAAAAAAAAAAAAGATTCATGATCAAGCTTTGTAAACGAATTCGCTCACTTCCTGAGAGGTTGAAAGGTTTGATTTCCCTGCGGAATATCATGCATTAGATGTCAGAGCTTGCATCATTACACTGTAACTCAGTTTAAGTCAAGGCTTGCAGTTTGAGTTACATGATCGAGGATGTGAATTTATTATTTGATTCTCACCTGTGTGCTCGAATTGTATGTAATATATATATATATATATATATATATATATATATATATATATATATATATATATATATATATATACATATACATATATGTATATATATACATATATATATATATATATATACATATATATATATATGTATATATATATATATATATATATATATATATATATATATATATATATTTATATATACATGTATATATGTATACACACATATATATGTATATATATATATATATATATATATATATATATATATATATATATATATATATATATACATGTATATATATATATATATATATATATATATATATATATATATATATATATATATATATATATATATATACATGTATATATGCATATATATATATACATATATATATATATATATATATATATATATATATATATATATATGTGTGTGTGTGTGTGTGTGTGTGCGTGTGTGTGTGTGTGTGTGTGTGTGTGTGTGTGTGTGTGTGTGTGTGTGTATGTATGTGTGTGTGTATATATAATCATTACTTATACATTATATATATGTATATATATAAATGTATATATATATATATATATATATATATATATATATACATATACATATATAAGGAAGAGGTAAACCAACACGGCTGAGAAAAACTTCATTTTGAAATTACAGACGTTTCGGAGTTGTAATCTCTATCATTAGTGTTATAACAAAACAAAACAGAGAAAAGTTAATTCCAATACATTCAAACTTATAAAATTAATAAAAATACAGAATTAAAAAACATGAAAATCATCAAATGACCACAGACAATAAAGCAGTATAGCAAGTAAAAGGTACTAACCAAAGGAAGGGGTAGTTGGTAGTTTAAAGGGTAAGCAGGGCGGTTGCAGTGGAAGTATTGTTCAGTTGTGGTTTCATGGTTAGGATGTGAAGCGACTCTGCTATGATCAGATCAAATCTGTTTAGATGGGAGGTCAAGATTTTGAAATCAGTATTGCTAAAAGGGTGATTGTGGAGGTGAGTGTGCCCTCTAATTGCTGAGAAGGATGGTTTACTCAGCTGTAGGCCTGTCCTGATTGACTTGCCTTATTGGTCGAGAATACGGTGAGGTTGAACCCACGTACCTAGCCTGACAGCTAGGACAAGTAAAAAGTTAAACCACATTCGAACTTAGTTCAGAGTCGCATTTTTCTCTTTTCTTAATGAAATTTTCGGTAGTATTAGAATTGTAAAAAAAAAAAAAAAAAAAAAAAAAAACACGAAAACAGAACTGAGGATAGCATTGTCTGAGAATTTTATTTAATGATTTTCTAAGATCAAAACTAAGACCGCCCATATATGGAAGTTTTATATACCTAATGTGTTTGTTGACTGTGGTTGGTACAGATTTCGGATTGAATTTCTGTTACAGGAAATTTCGTAGTGCTTTATAAAATAGGCAAGATGGGTACCCATTTGTAGTGAAATAATCCTTTAAGAATGAAACTTCTTTATGGAAACTGGTCCAAGTAGAACAGATGTTATATGCTCGGTTAATAAGTGTTGTAAGGTTGTTTAGCTTGTAAATATGGGGAATATAGCTTAGATAGTGAAGTCCAAGGCCAGTGAATGTGAGTGTCCTGTAAGCACTGGTGAAGAAGCAGTTATTACGAAAACTTGTACAGGTATCAAGAAATTATAGTTAATTATTTTCTTCAATTTCACACAGTGAATTTGATATTGGGATGTTGTGAATTCAAGTATGGAAGGAAAAGGTTAATGTGAGAGAGGTCATTAAAGAGTAAGAAAGTATCATCCTTGTAACAACGATATAAAATAGGTTTGAAATTCTCAGGACAATTATTCAACCAAGCTTGTTCATGATGGCAAAGGAAAGTGTTGGCGTAACAAGGGCCAAGTGGCGATCCTATTGCTACACCGTCTCTCAGTGTGTAGATAGTCATTAAAAGTAAACACTGGATTGTGAGCAGCTATATCCAATAGTTTCTTATAAGTTGTCTTGTTCAGACCATACGAGTTTAATAGTGATGAGGTAGTTTTGCTTATGATTATATCGGGGTTTCATTGAGAACCTTCAATTATAATGTTGCTAAATTCTTAGTTAAGATCATCACCCCATTGACTACAAATGAATATACCATAGAAAACTCTTTTTCATTTGTTAAGGAAATTAGTGACCTTAAACCGCTACGACCTGTCACAATGGCCAGCTTTGACATAGAGTTGTTATTTACTAATTTTCCTCTCAATGAAACCGATATAATCATAAGCAAAACTACCTCATCACTCTTAAACTCGTATGATCTGAACAAGACAACTTATAAGAAACTATTGGATATAGCTGCTCACAATTTATGTATATATATATATATATATATATATATATATATATATATATATATACATATATACATATATATACATACATATATATATATATATATATATATATATGCATATATATATATATATATATATATATATATATATATATATATATATATATATATATATATATATATATATATATATATATATATATATATATATATATATATATATATATATATATATATATACATATATATATATGCATATATATATATATACAAAAAAATATATATATATATTTTCTAGTATATATATATGTATATATGTATGTATATATACAGTATATATATATTTATAGTATATATGTATATATATATATGTATATATATATATGTATATATATATATATATACATATATACATGTATATTATATAATATTAAAAACACACATTCACACACATACACACACTCACACTCACACTCACACTCACACACACACACACACAAACACAAACACGCATATATATATATATATATATATATATATATATATATATATATATATATATATATATATATATATATATATATATATATATAAATATATATATATATATATATATATATATATATATATATATATATATATCCACACTTTTGTATTATCCGGCCACATTTCGGTAAAAGTCGGATAACTTGTTCCATTTTCAGAGGTGACAGCACCAAGAGAAATAGTATTATAGTAATAATACATCGTCTATGGTACCTAGATTATGTAGCGCACATCGCCATGCTTGTAGAACATCTCTCGGTCACCTAAGTACAGCTTGTCCTCAAGTTTTGCTGAAGCCGTCCTCCAAGGGCGAACGTCTTCGTCTGTCCCTGCATGGTCTAGGTAAAGGCGACAAAATAAATACTGTGGGTGGCACACTAAGTGCTAAGGATTCATTCATTTTAAGCCATGACACAATCGGAATGTCAAATGTGCTTGTAAACAGAGTTAAGGCAGATTGAGAAGGGCAGATGGTGTGTCTACAGTGAACAATTAGTCCGTAAGTTGAAAATGTGTGATTGACATATAGTGTGTGAGTGCATGTATGTATGTGCAAGATGTGTTATATCATGTTCGTATGTAGTTATTCCTTCAAAACTTAAGACAATAATAAAAAAAAAATGATTATGCTGACATTAAAATGTAGTGCTTGTTCTTTCATAATGAAAAATTCACATCAGAAGTGTACGAATAATCATAAGAATAATGAAAAAATGATAATAAAACTGATCCGCGTCATGAATATTTTATGCAATATATGACTCGTCAGATATTTGGCTCACAGCATGTACGAAAAGTCTGATGTGAAACCAAAGCATTTTTACGGCGAAATTACGTTTGATAGACGAGGGAGTAGCTTAACCGTAGGTATGAATTCACACTAGAATGATACAAATAATGAAAAATGATGATGAATCTGAAATTGATCAGAGTCGGGCATATTTAAGCAATAATTGATCTGTCGGATATGTCGCTCGCAGCTAAACGAAACGCGTTATTGAAACTCTAGCATCTCTGTGATCTATTTCGGGAGATTCTATTACGGCTTATTGAGCTTGTCCAGCGAGTGAGTAGTTTAAATATAAACTTCTATGTATGGCATATGAAGAAAATTAAGAAGGCTCGAATTAGACAATTTAATGATACATCTAAAATTGAGAATGAGATTAGATGGTAACTAATTAATAGGAATGATAATAAGGGGAAAAACATATTTCATATTTCTTAGTCTATGGTTGAATACAGAAAGTGAAAGTGAATGAGAGGATAGTCCTTGCTATGCTATACTCACTCTCTCTCAACACGGTTGCGAAGATTAAGAATCCCGGATTGTGCAACAACACATGCACGGTTGGACCTCAAGACGGTGATTTTGGGACATCACGATTGACAAGTCCGGTTTGCCAAGCCCTTCTGATGGTACCATCCTTATTCAGCAATAAAAGCAAATGATAGCTCTGCCCATGTCCTTCCAACGTCTCGGAGGTGGGCGGATGAGGGTACATACACTCATGGGGGGGGGGGGGTTGAAAATTGGGGCATGGCGTGGCGGTTGTCCTTAGGGACGGTCACGTGCAGGGGAGAGGAGGGGACAATTATGAATGGATTTTCTTTAGAAATACTCTACGAACTTTCAGAGATCAATCATGTTGTTAACATACACTGTAAGTAAAAAGTTATAGAATTTGATGATATAGAAGAATGATTAACGAATGAAAAGGAAAAAATAAGGAACATCATAGAAAGAACAGAAACATACGAAATTATTTTCTTTAAAATCATTTTACGGCAAACGATAATGATCACCGTTAACACTGTAATAACTCTTTGCCCAACAAAGACGTCTTAGGTTCTTCCAATGTTGAAAACATAAGCATGTGTATATGGGAGGGATGTAGGAAACTAGAGATATGAAAAAGAATTGCCCCATTTGTTTGGGCTTACAGTTTTGTGGAGAAATGTGGTGGCTCATACATCATCAAATGGCACCTAGATTATGTATCCCACAATGCCATGTGTTTTTAGGACATATCTCACACATAGAAACGTATTTCTCTCTCTCCCTCTCTTACTGTTTTCCCACTATCTATATCTATCTCTCCTTCTCACTCTCTGGAGGGAGGATGTGGAGGATATAGAAGGGAGAAGGGAAGGGGGTAAATGGGGAGATGGGAGGAGGGTAGGGAAGGGAGGATGGGGAAGAGGACGAGTGTAAGGAAGGAAGGAAGGGGTTAGGGGGAGGGAGGGGCTTAGGGAGGAAGAATGGGGAGGGGAAGGGAGGATTAATGGGGAAGAGGGGGAAAGGGATGAAGGAAAGAGAGTAGAAAAAGAGAAGGTGAAAAGCGAAGGAGAGGGAGAAAGACAGGAATTAGGGAGGAAGGAAAGGAGGGAAGAAAGGAGGAAGAGAGGAAGGGGGAGAAGGGAGGAGGGATGGAAAAAAGGAAGAATAGCGGGAGGGAGGGGTGAGAGGGGGAAGGGTAGGGGGTGGGGGGGAGAATGAACGAATAGGAGCCGCTGTTCAAGAATTTCACGTCCGTGTCATCTTTCGTCCAGTTGCAAACTGGGAGAAATTGTTGCAATGTTGCAGATACTTGCTATATCCAGATTCATTGCAGTTCCTGCTTTGTCAGCTATTCTGCTCTCTCTCTCTCTCTCTCTCTCTCTATCTCTATTTCTATCTCTCTCTCTCTCTCTCTCTATCTCTATTTCTATCTCTCTCTTTTCTGTCATTCTTTCTCTCTATCTTTCTTACTTACCTTCTTTCTCTCCTTCTCTCACTCTCTCAATCAATCTCTCTCTGCCCCACCCGTCCCCTTTCTCTCTCTCTCTCTCTCTCTCTCTCTCTCTCTCTCTCCCTCTCTCTCTCTCTCCTCTTTCTCTCTCTCACTCTCTCTCTCTCTCTCTCTCTCCCTCTCTGTGCTGATCTATTTATTGCACGAATCAACACTATGGCTAAATCGAAAATGTTAATGGTGATGGGCTCATTAGTCTGGAACAAGATTCCGCCTCTGGTTAAGGGTAGGGATTTCTATCTGTTTTTAGAGATAAATATAAAATATTTTATTTTTATGTGAACGGAATCAATCTTCATTATAATTCGTCATTTGTAAATGTTAGTGTCTTATGTTCTGATTTGTAGATTTGTGTTGTTTTAATTTTCTGACATGTATGATGATATTTTGAATATTCCTATTGCATTGTGTACTACTGTATGTAACTTCACATATATCTATTTCACATCACTATGACAGAATAATGTTGCATGATGTTTGTATACTTTGTTTCATAATATGTGTACTGTAAAATTATTGTAAATAGTTACTGTAAAGAATATTATCATTATTAATAATGTTCGCTTTCTATCTCTATCTATCCCTATCTTCATCCCTCTCTCTCAAACTCTCTTTAAATCCCCCCCCACCCCCCTCTCTTTCACTGAAAGCGTAGCATGAGCGGTCAACAGGCCAGACAGATGCTGGCGTTGCTTGCTTGCTCGGCAGAGTCCAGGACAGATCGTTCGGACGTATGGGAGCCAGACGTATCTTCCAAGTTATAGGTTTATACTTGGAACGGTTTAGTAGTAGAGGGTGTAAAGGTTCTGCCTATAGTGAGTGTGCGATCCTATCTGCTTGGCCACACGCAGATAGGATGCTGAGGTTGGAAGTCTAAACGAAGGAGGAGGAGGTTACTCAGCTAAGGTAGATAGACATGTGTAGGTACAATGAATCTATGATGGATACTGTTATGTATGAAAGAAGCTGTAAGTTATATGATAAAATAAGGATTGTTACAAACACTCACACACACACACACACACACACACACACACACACACACACACACACACACACACACACACACACACACACACACACACACACACACACACACACACACACACACACACACACACACACACACACACACACAGATACACAAACACACACACTCTAGAACAAAGGTCGGCAACCCTGACGATAATGACGATGACGATCATAATTATAATAACAATATAAAAATGATAATTAAAAAATAAATAATGATAATAAAGAGAATAATAATGATATGTGAAAAATGGGTAAAGGGAGGAAAGAGAGTAGTATCATATTTGAGTAGGTCTACTGCATGTTGGTATCATGAAGGAGTAGTGTTTAATTTCAAAATAAATGTTTTGTTTATATATCTATAGTATCACATAACCTAATGTTAAGGGAACTGACACGCGACCCCTGCTCCAGAATCTAAAAAGGAAAATGATATTCAAGAACTCGCTTCTGCTTTATCTGATACAAAGCATTTTCTCTCTTATTTTTTTCTTTTCGTATATCGTTACTTTTCTGTTTGTGATAAAGATGAGAAAACCTAAGAGTTTAATTCTTTTTTTTTTTCTTTGTTGGACTGAGATATCCTTCATTGTTCATTGCAACAGCACTTTTATATGTTTCCACGTAATATCTAAGGTTACTACTGAAAACAGTGAAACCGGCTTAACAGGAGGATTGGTGTAATAAGATTAAGATTGTTCCGCTATTATGGTGTAAAGTATTACGATTAAGCAATATATAGAATATTCCACTACCAGCTCATCAAAAGGAAAGAGAAGATCTCATGCCTGTGTGAAGTATTTGACTAAGTTTATGTTTATATAAACATTTTTAGACTGATCTTTTAAC
>BOPN01009912.1:0-5000 GCA_017312705.2 Penaeus japonicus
TAGTCGTCCTTCCTCGGAGAATCAACCGCTAGAAGGCCACCTCAACGGGAGGGAGAGACTGGCCAATTCTAGAACGGGCTCTTCCGAGGAAGGAGTTCAAGCCCCCGTGCCACGACAAGGCGGTTCCTTATTGCGGGGGCAACACCACTCGAAACTTAATGAGCCTCCTGCTCGCCAAACAATGCCAACTTTCAGGTTGGTTATTCTTCAAAATCATTGCAAATATACACTTTCCTATATACAAATCAATAATGATAAATGTGTGTGTGTTTTTACATGAAACAAAAAGATTTACACACACAGACACACACGCAATATATATGAAGAAAAAACTGGTAAGGGATGGCTGTAATAAATTAAAAATCAAATGCCATGAGACCATCCCACAGCACTCGAAACTTAATGAGCCTCCTGCTCGCCAGACAATGCCAACTTTCAGTTTGGTTATTCTTCAAAGTCTTTGCAAAATTACACTTTTCTGTATACAAATCAATAATGATAAAGATGTGTGTGTGTTTACATGCAACAAAAAGATTTACACACACACACACACACGCAATATATATGAAGAAAAAACTGGTAAGGGATGGCTGTAATAAATTAAAAATCAAATGCCATGAGACTACTTTACATTCACATCTATTTTGTTTTTTAATTTTCTAACTTGTGTTGTGATATTTTAAATAGCTTTATGTACTACATTGTGATATTTTAAATGCTTAATGTACTACATGAGGGGTTGTCAATTGCTACATTCCTTGGTTCAATAGGCACTCATTCACTTAAACCTCTGATATCAAAGCTAGAGAAGTCTCGTTTGGATATGTCAGACATTTTTCATTGCTTCTCTTGTTGGTTGATAAACTAATCACCCTCTGCAATGCCAGCAAGTTCATCTTCTGCCTTACTTAAGAGCCATCTCCCACTGGCCCCCCAAATCAAAGGGAAACTATTGCTTGTCAGATGACTCTGCAATGCTAGCAGGTTGATTTGTTGCTTCAGCAGTCAGTCTCTCTGCCTGCAGACTTTCAGACCTTTCATTTTCTTTCACTTCACCTGCTGCCTCGACGGCCAATGGGAGCGGGTGCTCAGCAGCAGATGCTTCGCCCTCTGCAGATTGATTTGTTTCGTCAGCTTCAGCAGTCAGTATCTCTGTCTGCAGACTTTCAGACCTTTCAAGGTCTTTCACTTCACCTGCTGCCTCGACGGCCAATGGGAGTGGGTCTACAGCAGCAGATGCTTCTC
Source organism: Penaeus japonicus (assembly GCA_017312705.2). NCBI lineage: Eukaryota > Metazoa > Arthropoda > Malacostraca > Decapoda > Penaeidae > Penaeus > Penaeus japonicus. Next base: position 1,246 of record BOPN01009912.1, read on the forward strand.
CCTGTGGACAACCAGAGAGTGAGCGGAAAAAGTTTGATGAGAAATGAGAAAAAAAGAGAAAAAAAAATACATATTGTGATAAAAATATGGAATGAAAGGAAAAGGAAGGAAGGAAAGAAAGAAAGAAAAAGTGTGTGTGTAAGAGAAAGAGAAAGAGAGAGAGAGAGAGAAAGAGAGAGAGAGTGAGAAAGAGAGAGAGTGAGAGAGAGAAAGAGAGAGAGAGCAATTGAACAAATATATAAATAGTTTAAAGGTATTAGATGTTGAATTTAATTACTAAATATAAATTAGATAGTAAATCAAAAACAAAACAAAACATGAGATGTTTGTCTGAAATCCTCTAAAAATAGGAATTTATGCTAAGAATATTATATTCATTAAATTGTATAGAATATATTTTGAATATCTATGCTCAAATTGTTAATGTAAGAAATAAATGCAACAAATATATTAAAAAAGATAAACTTAAATACATATCATATGGCTGGGCTGTGCATTTTTTGTTACTTTTTGAGCTGTCTTTGCCCCTAAACCCCACATCTAGATTTTTTAGTATACTACAACATATTTTTTTTTCCTCAAACTGACAGATTCCCCCCAAAAGACCTAGAGTGGGATTGAGTAGAACTGAGATGGAGGGAGGGAGAAAAGGAGGGGTGGGGAGATAAGGAGGGAAAGAAGGGATGAAGGGAGGGTGAGGGGGGAGGGAAAGATAGGGAGAGATGGAAAGAGGGAGGGGAAGAGGGGAAGAAAGGGAGAGAGGGAGGGAGACAGAGGAAATGTTGAGAGTTTTACTGTAATTCATACAAAAATTGTGTTTAATATAACTTGATTTTTTGCTTGGACACCCTACTTTTGAAACTCATTTAATCTACTGATTGGTCAACAATTACAGGAGTACAGTTTACTTTAAAAAATATTTAATTGCTTTCCTCTGACCTTTCTCTCTGCAACTCCCCCCATTCTCTGCATCTGCCCGTTTAATTTAGGATAATACTAATACATATAGCATTTAAATGTTTACCGTTGTGCATGAAAAAACAGATGTCTTCTGAACTACATTCTTCTGGTCTATTCTTTGTCCAAATTTCTGAAAAAGAAAAATACAAATGACAATAAAAACAAGAAGAGTACAATAACTTGAGAGTTAATTTACCAACCAAAGCAAAAACACAGAAAATGAAGAAAAATGAGATTGGGTGCATTCATGCACACACACAGACGAGCATGATGACTACTTTACATTCACATCTATTTTGTTTTTTAATTTCCTAACTTTAATTTCCTCATTGTAACTGAAAATGTTAGTTAATATACAGTCCTCAGCTGGTCTTGACAAAATTTTAGCCAAAATGCAAAATGGATATTACTGGAAAAATGGCCTGGCCTTTCTCGCGCAACTGAGGGATCTGTCTTTAAGAAAAATAATTTCAGAATATAGACGCCAATAAAGGAAGATGATTCCCAGATCTCATGTGAAGAAAGTAACAACTTTCTTGGGTTATTACTGCTTACTGGTTATTTCTGGATACAACTTGTGCAAGAGAGAGAGTAGATAAAGCAAGGCAAAAATTCTTTATTTTTCTTATAAGGACTGTATCCCCCCACTATTAACATGGAGAAAGATATATTTGTTCAGTAAATAAATAAACCTCTGATATCAAAGCTAGAGAAGTCTTGTTTGGATATGTAAGACATTTTTCATTGCTTCTCTTGTTCATCTATGTGTGTTGGTTGATAAACTAATCATAATTTATATTGGAGGATAGTAAAAATGTAATAGAAATATAAAAGTTAGACTTAGGCTACATTTTCTTCATCAAAAACAACTAGCTGGCCTAAGTAAAGGAAGGAGGTGATGATAATAGTTATTTTGAATAATGTAACTGGAGGCAGACATATTCAAATAAAAAATAGAAATTAGAGTTGTGTATAGTAACAGTAACAGAGATTTAAGACTAAATTCTTTAACATACCATTGTCCTTGTTTTAGTAACATTGTAAAGATGCATAAAATAAATCCCTATCTAATTGAAAAAAAATGCGACTATAACATTAATAAGCATTTTGTTTGCAAGCAGCAATAAATTTATGCAAAAATGACAAAGTAGATTAACTGTAAAATATCTAAAAAATAATAATAATAATGATAAAATAAAAACTCTATATAGGAACTATTCACTTGAAATTTAGTCATGATAATCAGGGTAATAGTATACATTTAATAAATATTAATCAAGAACCTGTCTGTTTATAAAAAAAAGCAGATTCTTCCCTTAGTGCTGTAATGTTATAGAACGAAAGAGGAGAGAGAAAAAAAAGGAGGGGAGGGAGAGAGTGAGTGAGTGAGTGAGGAGAGGAGAGAGAGAGAGAGAGAGAGAGAGAGAGAGAGAGAGAGAGAGAGAGAGAGAGAGAGAGAGAGAGAGAGAGAGAGAGAGAGAGAGAGAGAGGGGGGGAAGAAGGAAGGGAGAGAGGGAGAGATGGAGAGAGAGAGAGAGAGAGAGAGAGAGAGAGAGAGAGAGAGAGAGAGAGAGAGAGAGAGAGAGAGAGAGAGAGAGAGAGAGAGTGGGAGAGGGAGAGCGAGAGAGAGAGAGAGAGAGAGAGAGGGAGAGAGAGAGAGAGAGAGAGAGAGAGAGAGAGAGAGAGAGAGAGAGAGAGAGAGAGAGAGAGAGAGAGAGAGAGAGAGAGAGAGAGAGAGAGAGAGAGAGAGAGAGAGAGAGAGAGAGAGAGAGAGAGAGAGGGGGGGGGGGGAGGAGGGAGGGGGGAGAGAGAGAGAGAGAGAGAGAGAGAGAGAGAGAGAGAGAGAGAGAGAGAGAGAGAGAGAGAGAGAGAGAGAGAGAGAGAGAGAGAGAGAGAGAGAGAGAGAGAGAGAGAGAGAGAGAGAGAGAGAGAGAGAGAGAGAGAAGGGAGAGAGAGAGAGAGAGAGAGAGAGAGAGAGAGAGAGAGAGAGAGAGAGAGAGAGAGAGAGAGAGAGAGAGAGAGAGAGAGAGAGAGAGAGAGAGAGAGAGAGAGAGAGAGAGAGACAGGGGGGGAGAGAGAGAGAGAGAGAGAGAGAGAGAGAGAGAGAGAGAGAGAGAGAGAGAGAGAGAGAGAGAGAGAGAGAGAGAGAGAGAGAGAGAGAGAGAGAGAGAGGGGGAGAGGGAGAGGGAGAGAGAGAGAGAGAGAGAGAGAGAGAGAGAGAGAGAGAGAGAGAGAGAGAGAGAGAGAGAGAGAGAGAGAGAGAGAGAGAGAGAGAGAGAGAGAGAGAGAAATGACAAAGTAGATTAACTGTAAAATATCTAAAAAATAATAATAATAATGATAAAATAAAAACTCTATATAGGAACTATATAGGATAATAGTATACATTTAATAAATATTAATCAAGAACCTGTCTGTTTAAAAAAAAAAGGCAGATTCTTCCCTTAGTGCTGTAATGTTATAGAACGAAAGAGGAGAGAGAAAAAAAAGGAGGGGAGGGAAAGGGGTAGGGAGGGAGAGAGGGAGGGAGGGAGTGAGTGAGTGAGTGAGTGAGTGAGTGAGTGAGTGAGTGAGTGAGTGAGTGAGTGAGTGAGTGAGTGAGTGAGTGAGTGAGTGAGTGAGGAGAGGAGAGGAGAGAGAGGGAGTGGGGGAGGAGGGAGGGAAGGAAGGAAGGAAGGAAGGGAGGAAGAGTGAGAGAATAAGAGAGGAGAAGAGAGAGAGGGAGGGGGGGGAAGAAGAAGGGAGAAGAGAGAGGGAGAGATGGAGAGGGAGAAGGAGAAAGAGAGGGAGAGGGA
>BOPN01009912.1:7500-10000 GCA_017312705.2 Penaeus japonicus
GTTCTGATCTGAGCAGAGAAATAGAATAAATAAATAAATAAATAAATAAATAAAATGAAACGGGAAAACATGGAGGCCGAGAGGCTTCTCTGCTGGTAAACTGAATACGTTAGTAATTTACTTTTTTCTTGGAAAGAAACAAACCCTGCTCGTTTAGTATTCAATGATTCATAATTATACTCACTTGTTTACTCTTGATTAAATCCGCCAATGCCTGGAAAGAGAAAAAATCCGATCACTGAAGGTATGTGTAATTCTATCTCGTGTTTTAATACGAAATATATATGATCATATAGATATATATCAGGTTTATAGTGCAAATGTAACTACTCACCCTACGCTCAGCTTTTTGATCGGGATTCCTCGCGGATGAAGCGGGATTAACTTTATTCTTCTCGGCCATGGCGTCTGTGGTCACACGTGTCCTTGAGCTGTCGCGTCTTGTCTCCGACTGCCAAGCCTTCGGTGTCACTATTCGTCTACGGTTGGCTGTTTGCCTGTTACCTGCACTCATTCTGGACAATGTGACATGATATTGCACTTTGGGCATGTCATCATGCTCGTGTTTTCGGCATTTTTTCCGTAAGTTTAAATTGAAAATAAAATAGTATATTTGATAAAATGATTGATCAGATACAGGCGTAAGATGTTTCAAATATAACCGGAAATTTTGTGACATCACATCTTAAAAAGCTTATTTAAAATTCTTATATTATCTATTAAATTTAATCATACAAATCATACAAGTCAATCATGACGATCGTTTAATTCTACCGAGTAGATGCTTCGAGAACTTTGTGACGTCACAAACGTTGTTAACCGCCATGTAGACCAACGGCGATCTCTTGTGAATCTTTGTTACTGCTATTGATTAAAAATCTTGGAGGTTACTGTGTAAAGAAATTAAGTGTATGTTACTGCATATTTCATATGATTTTGTAATTGTTTCCGTTACCGTAAACATGCCCATTTCCTCCCCTTTCTTAGCAAAATAATGACATAAAATGGTCTGTTGTTGATTAAAGATTTTATTTTTTCTTGCTTAAACCCCCGGCAACCCATAGTTTTATTTTAGTTCATATAACTAAACATTAGATGTTTTGCCCTTGCCATGTCAAATAAATCGTCGCAGTTTACGACTGTCGTTTGGTGGAACCCCAAACCTAACCTGTGGAAACTAAATATAATTGATAAAATTTATGTTCGTAGAGTTTACCTGAATGTGAGACAATGCAGACATCAAGTGCATCTCTTCTCGCGCTCATCAAAGTAGTCACTTAATGGTTTAATTGATACACATATATGTATATTACTGGTATCAGTATGGGATTTAAAAAAAAAATGAAAACATCAGTTCACACCTTTTAGATGGAAAAAAAACAAAGCTACAAGATGGTGCAGCTGTATCAGTATCATCAATTCCATTCGCATAACAGTAATTTTGATAAAGGGCAAAATGTCATTTTTCGGCCCTACTATTGATACAGCCAAAGTTCTTACGTCACAAGGGTCAGGGGCCCACGGGATGCCATGGTAGTAAGTTCTCTCAGACCTTCCAGACCATTCTTACCAGTTTGCCCTCCTCTAGAGTTGCCCCAACATAAACGTCAACAATGGCAACAGACTGTGCCACGGAAGGGCAACAGAGAGAGGTCGATAAGCTCTAAGCACTTTGCCAAAATGCGATTTATCATGACAAAAGACACTAGATTTCCCCATCATAATATTAAATTATACGTAGGGGAATAGAGAAAGGCGTGGAAAGAGGAGACTAGGGGAGAACAAAGGCAAGAATGAAAAGTGAAATATAGTTCAATTCAAAAGGGGGGGGGGTAATCACAAAAAAATCGTTTGTCCTCCTCATGCATTCATACGGCAAGTCGTAGGAGGTCTTGCTCTCTGTGCTATAAGCATTATAGCAGTTGAAGCTCATGGGGGGAGGGAAAGCCCATAGCGACCTGATGGTGATGATGCATTTTTGTGAGTGCGAGACGTTGTTTATTCAATTAATGACTATATTTTATGTAGTGTATTGATTTGATTTTTTGCACATATATATATTAAGCGGTCAATGGTGGTAAACAAATATTCTGAAGCAACTGTTAGTTAGTGCTTCCATTCCTTCATTTTTCTTTGCAATCATACGCAACTTACATGCGTGTCACTTGCGGGTAAACAACAGCTTACATTCATTCTTCATCCATATATCAACTTGCATCCATATTGAAACATTCGTTACATAGACACTGCTTCATCTACTTATTTATTCTATCATCACATGCCTGGAGTCTCTCTCGATGGGCATGTTGAGAGAGGTCATTTTTTTGCCCCTCCTGCAGACTGCGGGCGCAGTGACAGGTCTCTTGGGCTCAGGGGCATCTCACGGTCCATTTCCAAGAGTCATAGATTCCGGATGAGATCAACCCCCACAACCTAAACCAGTAGTGTTGGTGGTGGTGGTGGGGGGGGGTGAGGATAGCCCGGGCCCGAACGTAAACAA
>BOPN01009912.1:22500-27826 GCA_017312705.2 Penaeus japonicus
GGCAATGTATTACACCATTTATCAAATGTCTTCACAGTTGATATGCTAGAGAATATAATCATATCATTACCTTGAATTGTAATACAATGTTAGCAACAAGGTCATGGCCTTACATCAATGTACCAAATCTTGCCCATGTCTAAGCAATTTAGCCAGGGGGTAAATAAAGAAATAAAAGTAAAAAAGAATAATTTCGCCACAAATTACGTACAAAGAGGTCTAGAAATACTTAAGATTCAACCCCTGATTATCGGTTTCCCAATTTTCTTCCAAGAACATCCAAAGGAAACACCTCAGATTGGCTTGTTCTCCTATGTCTATTTTTTGCATTTTTGTAATATAGTGTGTTCACTCTGGATCTACGGCGAGTTTACAACTTTCACAAGTAGGGTTACGAGAAGGTAATATCAAGTACGATATATTGTACTGAGGAAGTGCGAACAACATCAAATTGGTGCTGTCATCTTATTGAATATTTCTTTTTATATTTGCATATACCATAAAGTGTTTTCTCGAAAATTTTGTTTTTTTTCTTAATTGTGGATTTGTGTTTTTTTTTCATTGGTTTCGTCAAATCAGTGATATGATCAATGGATTTTCAGTTTCCTCTATATGAATATAAGCAGTGAGTTATATATATCTCTGTATGAACTTGATCAGTGATAGATCTGCATTTTACATAGATAGTCATAACTGAAATCCCATACTTTGTCTCACTGCACACACACTACATAACATACACCCCGTCACGTAATCTTGACTCTCCCTCCCTTCCACACTTTCCGTCACACAACATTATCTTCCTCATCGGGACTCTCGACTGCGCGTATCACATGGGCGGTGGAGGCGGTTTTCATTCTACTTGCAAGATATTCGACGTTGTAGACCGGGAAAAATGTAGTGAAAGTATACAAGTTAGGTACACTACAGGATCATTATTATTGTCATTACTATTACAGCTGGCATAACCATTATCGCTGATATTATTATCCCCATTACCATTATCATTTTGATTACTGTTACTGCTATTATTATTAATGTTCCCGTCACTACTTATGCACTATTGTCATTACCATTGCCATGATATTTGTTGTTAATTCATTGTTATCATTATTATCATCATCATCATCATTATCATAATTTTTCTCATCATTACTATTTCTATCATTGTATGTCTGTTACTGCACGATTCGCCCGATTTATTAATTCACGTATTTACCTATTCACCATTTATCCATTTATTTATCTGGAAATTAGTTTATGGCCAGGTTGCACGTGAGCACGACCTTTCGCGATCGTGAGTATTCTTAGCAATGGTCCTACGGGTCAGTGTGTAGAATTTAAGAGTGATCTTACGGGTAGATAACAAGATTTTGGTAGTGATGTTATTACGGGTAGATGAGATGTTGATAGTGATCTTACGGGTAGATAACAAGATTTTGGTAGTGATGTTATTACGGGTAGATGAGATGTTGATAGTGATCTTACGGGTAGATAACAAGATTTTGGTAGTGATGTTATTACGGGTAGATGAGATGTTGATAGTGATCTTACGGTTAAATGATATATTGATGGTGATCTTACGAGTAAATGAGATGTTAATAGCGGTCTTGCGGATAGAGGAGACGATTTTCATAGTGACTTTACATGTAGATGATAAGATTTTGATAGTGATCTTACCAATAGGTAGGACTCCACCTGTAGACAAATAAAAGTATCCTGGTAAAGACTATCCTGCCAAAGGATATTTCAGACCTTAAGGAGAGGCTAAATGGATTCCTTACGTAGATGAGGGTCGGTTCAAATCTACGGCTAGGCTATACCTTCTTTCAGTGCCTTTTAAACTATCATGTTATTTTTACACTGTTACAATGTTATGGCAACGACAAAATCGGGATAATAATATTATGGCAATAATGATTATAATGAATATGATAATAATTTCGATGATCAAAATCATCATTCTGGTTATTACCGACACCATCACCACTACCCGCATCATCCTTGTCACTATCAACATCACATTATCCCCAACCGCGCATCACACTCAAAAGAACGCTGACTCACTGGTTATGGTGATTTCGTCGATGGCCAAGTCCGCCTCCCTCCGCGCCACCATACCGATGATGCCCGTGATCGTTCCGTTGGGATGCGGGCCGCCCCAGCCGTCGCTCAGGAGGAGCTTGTAGCTGGAGGTGGAGGCCGAGTGAGGAGGAGGTGGAGGTGGAGGGCGAGTGAGGATGAGGTGGAGGCCGAGTGAGGAGGAGGTGGAGGCCGAGTGAGGAGGAGGTGGAGGTGGAGGCCGAGTGAGGATGAGGTGGATGTGGGGGTGGAGGTTGAGTGAGGATGAGGTGGAGGTGGAGGGCGAGTGAGGATGAGGTGGAGGCCGAGTGAGGATGAGGTGGAGGTGGAGGTGGAGGTGGAGGTCGAGTGAGGATGAGGTGGAGGTGGAGGGCGAGTGAGGATGAGGTGGAGGCCGAGTGAGGAGGAGGTGGAGGTGGAGGTCGAGTGAGGAGGAGGTGGAGGTGGAGTGAGGATGAGGTGGAGGTGGAGGTCGAGTGAGGAGGAGGTGGAGGTGGAGGCCGAGTGAGGATGAGGTGGAGGTGGAGGCCGAGTGAGGATGAGGTGGAGGTGACTTTTTTTTATATTGAATTTTAAAAACAGCATATCAAAAATTATCATGTCATTTTTTCGATCATGTGGGGGTGGAGGTTGAGTGAGGATGAGGTGGAGGTGGAGGTCGAGTGAGGATGAGGTGGAGGTGGAGGTCGAGTGAGGATGAGGTGGGGGTGGAGGCCGAGTGAGGATGAGGTGGAGGTGGAGGCCGAGTGAGGATGAGGTGGAGGTGGAGGCCGAGTGAGGATGAGGTGGAGGTGACTTTTTTTTTATATTGAATTTTAAAAACAGCATATCAAAAATTATCATGTCATTTTTTCGATCATGCCGCTTCATTTTTCGCAAATCCTAAACACGAGATTTAATTAAAAAGAACAAAAGAGATCATAGCGTAATCCCATGGTCTCACATTACAAAAAACACTCACGTGAAGTTTAGTTTTTCTGCAATTGCATTAAGGACATTGCAATCGATACCCGAATGCGCCTCGGCCTCCTGGTGGGGTCCGTCACGAGTGTTCAAGGGCGTGACGCGGAAGAAAGGCCAGTTCTGCACCACGGCGCCCTTCAGCTGCCGCCCGCCGAAGTCCGCGTATACCAGGCCGAGGTCAGGGGTCAGCGGGGCCTTCAGGAACGAGGTCACGCCCCTCTCGCGACTCCAGATCCAGTGCCCCATGATCTTGAAGCTGCGGGATAGTTATATCACTATACTTTTATCTTATTTTCATTTTATCTTCTTTGATAAAAAAAGGTATAATAGACTCTTGTTATCATTATCAACAGTATCAAGAGGGCTTACAAAGCTGATATAATGACTGACGTTGTAATAACATAATCTGCATCATCTACACTTTTTTTTTTTCTTTTTTTTTTTTTACTTACCCAAATTCGTTCTCCTTATTAACAAAGGAATTCAAAAAATGATAGTGAGTTTTGGATTTCCGGAGAGCTAATGATATCTGTAATTAGAGAGATTAAGGATATGAACACAGAACGAAATGGATAGCTGTGTGTAGCTCACCTCTTTTCTAAGACGATTTATTGTCATATCTAAAAATCTGTCTGTTATATATGATATTACGATATGAACTGCGAAACATGCAGATATTGTTTTTGAGATATATTACGTTTTGAGATACTAGATATGAATTCTATCTTTACTATTAGTTTTCAACTTCGCTAAAAGTAAATCTAATTACAGTGATTACACGTCATCGGAAATCTCCATAACGCTCGGACAAATAATGTAACATCAATCCTCTCGCTTCAGTTAAAAAATCAATAGCTGCTGCATTAATCACCTCAGTATAATGTTTTCTCTAAAGACTTGTAAATTTCGTATATTTGGCAGTTTACTTACATTTCACGTATTTTTTAACTTAACGTCTTTGGCCATATTTGATGATCATGGAAGAATCAATATGCTCAATTTCTCCATGAAATAAAGAACAATGATTGAAATAATGATAAGATTTCTAATAAACTCAATCCTCATTATAAAATTACTTTATATCAAACATGAATCAATTCAAAGGGTACGAGGCATTTTTTTTCTAACGACTACGATTTTAGATTAGATTTACCTGTGTGCCTTCCCTCGCCGACGCAGCTAGATCAGAGACTAAATCATCTTTCAAGATCACGAACCAGTGGATCATGGACGACTCTAGATTCCCGCTAAGTATCTAGGAATGGAAGTTTATCTATTGAATAAAAGAAGCTTAGTGACTTTTATTTAAGTATAGATAGGCGCAATGTTTCTTTTTTATCTATAGGGCACATATGTTCATGACGTACTTCATTGTTGTTGTATTTCGATACCCACATGTTCGAAGATTCGTAAGGTGTTCTCCCTCGAACAAATGACGATCGCGATGCGCAAGCCTCCTACGAGGTAAGACGACCTTATCATGTAATCGAGAAATTCGTTTTCGCAATCTTGGGTTGTGATTTGATACCAACGTTCATTTATTGTGCGAACGATGGAGGGCACATCTGTTGATAAGAAAAGCATTACTAGAAAAAGGCAAAAGGTCGCGTTTAGTGTCATGCCATTACGACAGTCGCAGTAACCCTTCCACATACTTCAACTGAATCGAAATCATACACTTTATCTAAATATCTACCTGCCTTCGTCCACTTACCGTATGTGGAGTGGTCGTGGAGAAGGTGGACGAGTTGGGTGGAGACATTGTCCATGATAAAGGAGATAAGATGGAAGAGGATTGCTTGATCATCGAGAGACCACGAATCCACAAAGGAATTCGGTCCTTTCGTTTGGATTCTGTTGATCAGAGACGCGATAAAGTCGATCCTTTGCGGAATTCTGTTGCTTTATATCAACACGCTGCTTATTTCATATCTATCCATACATCACTTTTTCATTTATAACATTTCCTTCATAATTTCATCATAATCTGTATCTAAATTTTCCAGGAGCCCTGCAAACAAACTAACACACGCAGGTAAAAACTTAATGTTCTTAGTGATGGTAATTCATACCTTTGTCCGTCACCTGAGGAACGTCCGAAACCCAGACGCCAAAGGAGAGCTGGCATCGAAGGCAGACTCTGGCTGGCATGTGGCGGTGGCAGGGAAGAGCTCTCGGGGGCCGCGGGGCTTGCGGTCTGTCCTTGCACTGTTGCAAGTAGCAATGAAATGTGTGTGTGCTTATGTGTATATGAGTAAATGTGAATATAAATATATATATA
>BOPN01009913.1:0-5000 GCA_017312705.2 Penaeus japonicus
GAGAGAGAGAGAGAGAGAGAGAGAGAGAGAGAGAGAGAGAGAGAGAGAGAGAGAGAGAGAGAGAGAGAGAGAGAGAGAGAGAGAGAGAGAGAGAGAGAGCCGTTCTCACCCTCCGCCATGCCAGCGCCAGGGGACCCAGGAGTTGAATCAGCAATGATGGAATCCGACCCTGGACAGCTGTCTTTCTTCCGCCTTCGAGGTTCTTCTTCTTCGTCTCCTTCTCTTCCTCCTTCTTCTGTCTTCGTCTTATTCTGCTCCTCCTGCTTTTCCTCCTTTTCCTCCTCTTCCTCTTTCCTTGACTCCTTCTCTTCTTCCTCTGTCCTTGACTTCTATATTCTCCTTTCTTTAACGTCTTCTTATTCTGTCTCTCCTTCTTTGTCTTCCTCTCCTCCTCCTCCTCCTCCTCCTCCTCTTCTTTCTTCTCCTCCTCCTCCTCTTTCTCCTCTTCCTCTTTCTCTTCCTCCTCCTCCTCCCCTCCTCCTCCTCTTCTTTCTTCTCCCCCTCCTCTTTCTCCTCCCCCTAATCCTCTTTCTCTTCCTCCTCCTCCCCTCCTCCTCTTTCTCTTCCTCTTCCTCCTCATCCTTCATCTTCTGCGTCCTCTTCTTCTTCTCCTTCTCCTCCTCTTCGTCCTCGGGTTTTCTCTTTATTATTCTGCAATTCCTCCTTTTCTTTCTTCCTCCTATTTCTTTTTCTCCTTCTCCTTCTTCTTCTACTTCTATAACTCCTCTTCCTCATTCTTTTCTCTACATATTATCCTCTTCGTTATCGTCCTTTTTCTTATTATCATTATAATCATCATTATTATTATAATTTTATAATTCCTCCTACTCCTCTTTTTATTACATATTTTCCTTCTCCTTCTCCTCCTCCTCCGTTTTTCTTTTTTTCCTTCTCCTTCTTTTATAACCCCTCCTCCTCCTCCTCCTCCTCCTTCTTCTCATTCTTCTTATCCTTCTCCTTCTTATATAATTGTTCCTCCTCCACCTTCTCTTCTATCTCCCCTTCCTCTTCCTCGCCTTAATCCTTTTCTTCTTACTATTACGATTATCTGTATTATCTTTCTTCTTCCTTCGGAGTCTTTGCCTTCTCTTTCTGTTTCTTTATTCGACATTTTCTCCTTCTCTTTTTGTTTCTTTAGTTGTGTCTTATCATAATTACTACCATTCATTATTTTCTTCTTCGATTGCTTCATTTTTTGTTTCTTCGATGTGTATGTGTGTGTATGTATGTTCGTTTGTGTGTGTATGTGTGTGTGTGTGTGTGTGTGTGTGTGTGCGTGTGTGTGTGTGTGTGTATTTATGTATGTATGTATGTATATAAACACATTTATCAATGTATCAATTCTTTATGTATCTCTCTCTCTCTCTCTCTCTCTCTCTCTCTCTCTCTCTCTCTCTCTCTATATATATATATATATATATATATATATATATATATATATATATATATATATATGTGTGTATATATATATATATGTGTGTGTGTGTGTGTGTGTGTGTGTGTGTGTGTGTGTGTGTGTGTGTGTATACATATATACATATATACATGTGTATGTGTGTGTGTGCGTGTGTGTGTGTGTGCAGATGTACATATTTACACATGCATACACACACACACATTATTATTCTTACCATCATCCGTACCATTATCATTATCAGTGTCAAAATCATGATGATAGCTATTACTATTACCATCATTATTATTATCAACATCTTTATTATCACAGTATTGTCTTTATATCCTTATATCTGTTGTTCTTATCATTATTTTTTCATTATTGATATCATTATCATTATCATCATTAACATTATCAATATTATTGATATAATTATTAATACTTTTACTATCATTATCATTACCATTTTCATTGTAATTGATATCATTATCATCATCTTTTACGACTGTTGTCATCATCTGTCATTAATCTGTCATTAATATTGCCATTATTGTCATTGTTTTATTGCCATAATCATTATCACTAACATTATTCTTATCATTATCATCATCATTGATATAATAATTTTCATTGCAGTATTATTGTCGCCATTATTGCAATCATCATTATTATCAATATTATCATCATTATCATTACTACGATAATTATCATTAGTATCATTATCATTGTTGTTTTTATCATTCTGATCATTTTCATCATTATTAATATCATTATCATCAATTATGTTTATTATCATTATCTATATCACCATCATCATTATTATAATTACCCTTGATAGAATTATCATTGATATAATTATTAGTATCATTATTAATATTGTTTAAATTATGATTACCATTACCAATATCATTATCATAATCATTATCATGTTTCATCATCAATATCATTATTTTTCCTCTCATGATTAATTATTATCAATATCATTATTATCATTATTATTATTATTACAAGCAATATCATTACACGCATTATCTTTATCATTATTATCATTATTACAAGCATTATCATTATCATCATTATATATCATTATCATTATTACTATAATCATCAAAATCTTTATTCCCAGAAGCATTAATGTTATTTTTATCATTATCTTAGTTATCATCATTATTGATATTGCTATCATTATCATAACGGTTATTTTGTATCATCATTACCATTATAATCATGGTTGCTATATCATTATAATTGCAATTACCGTCATTTTTATCTTTATTATCATTTTTATCATTATTATCGTTATTCTTATTATCCTCATTATTCTTATAATTATTATCAATATCAATATCAAATTGTTGTTAATGTCATTATCTTTATATTTCTTTTCATTATCATTATCATCATCAACATTGATACTATTATTATTTACATTATTATATCCCCCTCTGCCTCCTTTTCCTCATTCTCCTTCTCCCCCCCCTCCTTTTCCTCCTCCTCCTCCTCCTCCTATTCCTCCACCTCCTCCTCCTTTTCCTCCTTCTCCTTCTCTCCCCCTGCTCCTTCTCCCCCCCCTCCTCCTCCTCCTCCTCCTCCTTTTCCTCCTCCCCCTCTACCTCCTCCTTTTCTTCCTCCCCCTCCACCTCCTCCTCCACCTCCTCCTCCTCCTTTTCCCCCACCCCCTCCTCCTCCACCTCCCCCTCCTCCTCCCCCTCTTCCTCCTTTTCCTCCTTCTCCTCCCCCCTGCTCCTTCTCCCCCACCCCCTCCTCCTCCACCTCCTCCTCCTCCTTTTCCTCCCCCCCCCCTCTTCCTCCCCCTCCACCTCCTCCTCCTCCTCCTCCTTTTCCTCCTTCTCCTCCTTCTCACCATCCACCGGACATACCCTCACAGTGACGTCACAACATAGACGTCCGGAAGACAAATTCTTCTGCTGCGTTATGTTGCGTCACCTTCCAGCGTGGGTGGGTGATGGTGAGAGGATGGGGGGAGGGGGTGAAGGTGGGGGAGGTTGGGGGGAGGTGATAGGGGATGGGATGATGGGTAGAGAGAGAGAGAGCGAGAGAGAGAGAGAGAGAAAAGGAGAGAGAAGGAGAGAGAGAAAGAGAGAGAGAAAGAGAGAGAGAGAGAGAGACAGACAGAAAAGGAGAGAGAGAGAGAGAAGAAGAAAGAGAAAGAAAGAGAGAAAGAAAGAAAGAAAGAAAGAGAGTGAGAGAGACATTCCATCATTCTTTTTTTGGCTGTTCAAATTCCACACTCTTTTGCTACCTATCAATAATTATTCATCTTTAATATTTCACTAACTGGTAACTCCACCATAAAGCAACTGAAGTGTCTCCTTTAATGCATTTGATTTGATAATGAGAAAGTATACAATCCATAAGTATAACCAGTATGGTTATACTTATATTGAAAGATAGAAAGCGAGAAAGAAAAAAGATATGACAACGATTAGTGAAGTTCAAGGTGACTTCAAAGTGACTTCAACTTTGAACATAGTGGGGTTAGTGATATTATGATTATTATTATAATATATTTAATTAAATAGTGACAATGAATGGAAAGGAAAATACAGATTCCTTTACAAACAAAAGACCGTAAAATAAACTAGTGGAACGGTCAGCAAACTCTGTAAGATACACACACACACACACACACACACACACACACACACACACACACACACACACACACACACACACACACACACACACACACATATATATATATATATATATATATATATATATATATGTATATATATATACATATATATATATATATATACATATATATACATACATACATATATATATATATATATATATATATATATATATATATATATATATATATATATATATATATTATATATATATATATATATATATATATATATATATATATATATATGTGTGTGTGTGTGTGTGTGTGTGTGTGTGTGTGTGTACACACACACACACACACACACACACACACACACACACATATATATATATATATATATATATATATATATATATATATATATATATATATATATATATATATATATATATGTGTGTGTGTGTGTGTGTGTGTGTGTACACACACACACACACACACACACACACACACACACACACACACACACATATATATATATATAATATATATGTTTGTCTGTGTGTGTGTGTGTGTGTGTGTGTGTGTGTGTAAATATATATGTACACAGAAAGAGAGATAGGGCGAAGATAAAAATGAAAGTGAAAAAATAAAAATAAAAGAGAACACGAGAAAACAAGGAGACGAAATATAAAAGAGAGGAAAATAAACAAGACAATAGAAGAAAACCAAAGCAAAGAAACAAGAGAAAAGGACAAGAAGCAAACGTGATAATCGGAGGAAAAATGTCCAAAGGGGAAGAGGAGGATGAGGGGAGAGTGAGGGGAAGAAGAGGGTGAGGGAAGGGGGAGGGGAGAGTGAGGGGAAGAAGAGGGCGAGGAAAGGGAGACAGGGAGACAGGGAGAGAGGGAGGGCGGTAGGGAGGTGAGGGGAGAGTGAGGGGAAGAAGAGGGTGAGGGAAGGATGAGGGGAAGAAGAGGGCGAGGAAAGGGGGAGGGGAGAGTG
>BOPN01009913.1:25000-27822 GCA_017312705.2 Penaeus japonicus
CCTATCTGTCAGATAGTCACCAATCTATCTCAGCAACTTTCCTGTTACGCCTAATCTTGTCAATTCATATAGAATCACCTCCCCATTAGCTTTATCAAAAGCACCCTGTAAATCTATAAAAACTCTACACTTTTCTGCATCATTGGATAAACACTGAATTACGCAGTCTGATGTTCCCTTTCCTTCTTAAAACCGTACAAATTACACGACAGTTTATTTTCAATCATGTACATTAGTCTAATTAATAATATCTGCTCCATCATTTTCACATATACAAAGTAAGTTAGAGATACAGGTCTGTAACCCCAGCTGATTTTTGGGAATAGGCATGAATAACGCTTTCCAGCCCCTGGTAATCTACCCTCCGCATGTTAAATAGGTCAATGAGAGGTTGTCTGTCAATGTTGGCTAATGAGTTGAGAATATCATATGTCACTCCATCTTCCCCTGGTGAAGTGCTTTTCCCTCTTATAACTGCATTTACAAGTTCGCGAGTACATATTGGCTGACAAGATACTGCAGTGATGTTTACGGATGAAAAACCCGTCCCTTTCTTTTCGGCTTCATGCAAACAAAGCGTCACGAGGGCTTTGTGGTAATGAAACCAGAGAAGATGCTTTTGCCCATTTCTCAGTATGTTTGTTTGCCTCCTCCTCTGGGTGTGGGTGACCGATGAGGTTTTTTTTTTTTTTTATCTTTCCCTTTACCTTGTTTACATGATACCATATGTCATCGAGACCGAGTGAGTGCGTTTGTGCGTGCGAGCGAGCGAGCGAGTGAGTGAGTCCGAGTGCAATTACAACTTTCTATTCCATCATGATTCATTCATAGAGGGAGGGAGCGGGTGGAGGAAGGCTGCGTGAGTGTGTTTGTATATTATGTTAGTGTTTGGGCGAGGGAGGAGTGAGTGAGGGAATGAATGAATGAGTAAGTGAGTAATAATGAGTGAGTGTGAGTACCTATGCGTGCAGATAGATAAAATAAGAGAGAATGGGGAGTACGAAGTTGTCATAGATAGATGCAAGCACTAGAAAGAGAGAGAGAAAGAGACGGAGCCTCGCGTGCGTTTGACACAAAAATGCAGAATTACATTAAGGAGAGGGAGGGGGAGGGCGAGGGCGAGGCAGAGGGGAGAAGAGGGAGAGGGTGAGGGTGAGGGGTGAGGTGTAGAGGGGGGGGAAGAGGGAGAGAGGGTGAGGGTGAGGCAGAGGGGGGGAAGAGGAGAGAGGGTGAGGGTGAGGAGGGAAGAGGGGAGAGAGGGTGAGGGTGAGGGTGAGGCAGAGGAGGGAAGAGGGAGAGAGGGTAGGGTGAGGCAGGGGGAGGAGGGAAGAGGGTGGGAGGCAGGGGGAAGAGGGAGAGAGGGTGAGGGTGAGGCAGAGGGGGGAAGAGGGAGAGAGGGTGAGGGTGAGGCAGAGGAGGGAAGAGGGAGAGAGGGTGAGGGTGAGGGGGGAAGAGGGAGAGAGGGTGAGGGTGAGGCAGAGGGGGGAAGAGGGAGAGAGGGTGAGGGTGAGGGGGGAAGAGGGAGAGAGGGTGAGGGTGAGGCAGAGGGGGGAAGAGGGAGAGAGGGTGAGGCAGAGGGGGGAAGAGGGAGAGAGGGTGAGGCAGAGGGGGGAAGAGGGAGAGAGGGTGAGGCAGAGGGGGGAAGAGGGAGAGAGGGTGAGGCAGAGGGGGGAAGAGGGAGAGAGGGTGAGGCAGAGGGGGGAAGAGGGAGAGAGGGTGAGGGTGAGGGTGAGGCAGAGGGGGGAAGAGGGAGAGAGGGTGAGGGTGAGGTAGAGGGAGGAAGAGGGGAGAGAGAGAGAGAGAGAGAGAGAGAGAGAGAGAGAGAGAGAGAGAGAAAGAAAGAAAGAAAGAGAAAGCAAGTGCAAGCACCATTAACCTCTTCATTTACCCAACTACCCCTTACGTGACGTAGTTGGAAACATCTGATAAAAGTCACTCTCCATCTCATCCTCACTATCATTTGACTGTAAATATATTCTCGATGCTCTGTGGCATTCAATAGTTCACTTCCGGTCCCTTCAGCTGTATCCGTTAGTCGGAAAATCGTGCAGAGAAAGTGAATCAAGAAAGAAGGGGCAGAGAAACTGAACCAAGTTGCCAGTGTCACCAGTGAAACGGGTCATAAAAGCAAGGTCAGAGAGGACGGAGATTCTCAGACACAGAGAAGAAGCACAGGCGCTGCTCAGAACAAAGCAGTAGGACACAGCATCTTAATCGGACCACCCAATAAAATACGTCTATTGAGAGGGAGGGAGGGAGGAAGTGAGGAAAGGAGGGAGGGAGGAAGGGAGGAAAGGAGGGAGGGAGGGAGGGAGGAAGGGAGGAAGGAAAGGAGGGAGGGAGGGAGGAAGGGAGGAGGAGAGAGAGAGAGAGAGAGAGAGAGAGAGAGAGAGAGAGAGAGAGGGGGAGAGAGAGAGAGAGAGAGAGAGAGAGAGAGAGAGAGAGAGAGAGAGAGAGAGAGAGAGAGAGAGCGAGCGAGAGAGAGAGACAAAGACAGAGTCAGAGACAGAGAGTGTGTGTGCGTGTGAGAGAGAGAGAGAGAGACAAACAACCAAAGAAAGAAACAGGAAAGGAAGGCGAGAAAAACGAAGAAAGAAAAATGAGAAAAAAAGAAATCGTGACTAGAAATGCAAAAAAAGGCTGAACGAAAGCAAATGCAATTCTATCAAAAATGCCTTCTGTTGAGTGCCTGTCAGTGCCAGAGTGCCAAGGTCGCCTCACACAAGAGATGGCTGCCTCTCGTTGTAGTGATGATTGTGATGACGATAATGCGGGGAGGATTAAATACTATCGATACTATAAGACAGGGAATATATATATAT
>BOPN01009914.1:0-12500 GCA_017312705.2 Penaeus japonicus
TATGTATATATATATATTTATATATATATATAAATATATATTTACCTCTAGCGTTGAGGTCGACCCTGCGTGGAGGTCGACCCAGCATGGAAGTTGACCCTGCATGGAGGTCGACCCTGCATGGAGGTCGACCCTGCATGGAGGTCGACCCTGCATGGAGGTCGTCCCTGCATGGAGGTCGACCCAGCATGGAGGTTGACCCTGATTGGAGATCGACCCTGCATGGAGGTCGACCCAGCATGGAGGTTGGCCCTGATTGGAGGTCGACCCTGCATGGAGGTCGACCCAGCATGGAGGTTGACCCTGATTGGAGGTCGACCCTGCATGGAGGTTGACCCTGATTGGAGGTCGACCCTGCATGGAGGTCGTCCCTGCATGGAGGTCGACCCTGCATGGAGGTCGACCCTGCATGGAGGTCGACCCTGCATGGAGGTCGACCCTGATTGGAGGTCGACCCTGCGTGGAGCGTCTGTCCACGTGCATTCCCCGCCGTCCCGAGCACCAAGAGAAGACCAGGAGGAGACGTAAGACTGACATCATCAGCGAACACGTGAGCAGTGATCACGAGGACCGCGACCTTGCAGACATCAGGGATTGAGAGAGAGAGAGAGAGAGGAGGAGAAAGGGGGGGGGGGCAGAGAGAGGAGGAGGAAGGGGCAGCGGATGAGAGAGAGGAGGAGGATGAAGGGGGAGGGGTGAGAGAGGAGGAGGAATGGGGTGGGGTGAGAAAGGAGGGTGGGGGTGAGAGAGAGGAGGAGGAAGGGGGGAGGGGTGAGAGAGGAGGAGGAATGGGTTGGGGTGAGAAAGAAGGAGGGGGGGGGGGTGAAAGAGAGAGGAGGAGGAAGAGGGGGGAAGAAGGGAGGGGAGGGGTGAGAGAGAGGAGGAAGGAAGAGGGGAGGGGTAGAGAAAGAAAGAAATGGGGGTGGAAAAGAAAGGAGGTACCAGACGAGCGGGGAGAAGAGGGAGGAGAGGGATAGGAAAACTGAGAGGGAGAGAGGAAAATGAAAATGAAAAGGGAGAGGGAGAGATATAAAAATATCGTCAATGAATGCTAGAATATCTGCCACATCAGATGCCTTGGCGGGGCTGCACATTAAAACTGCGAAAACACAGAGCAACTTAGGGAATTCTGTGGGATTAGTGACTCAGTTACTCTTGTCACCGAAGAAGATAGCGACCCGCCGATTCCTCTGGAGGGAGACGAGGATGACCTAGCAGGCTTATCTAATAATCAATTAGTGGGCTTAGGTGAGAAACCTGCGCAGAGAGCTTGCTTCAACAAAAGTTCAACAGAACAGATTTGAGAGTATTATTCATGGTCTTCCTGAGCAACGGTGTGTGTTGGTGGAAGCGCCTTCATAGTTGACACCCTTGAAGCCACACAAACCGCTAGTAGTGAGAGCTTACAGCAGCGCTCCATTACGTGCACAACTCGTTCTGGCAGGATAGACAAGGACTGGGAGAAACAGGTGGAGAGCAGTGACGAGGCCTAGACTGAAACCTACTGAACGACCAGTAAGGCTGCCTCCACATCAGAGAATCAGTCGAAATCTTCGCCAACAAGAGCAAGGATCCCAAGGTAAACTTGAGCACAGGTCAGACTCAGGTGGGAGAGCACAGCAAGGCTCCCTTTACACCACACAGGTGGGAAATACCCACAGGAGGGTCTATATTGCAGTGATAAGTGCTCGCTGTGTCGATGCCAATGACATAATAGTGAGCAGTGTAAAAGCCAACAGCAGTGCAACTGTTGCAAAGGTCGCTACTACACTGTACATCACTGCCGAGAAGGATTGGCTGATCAGAGACAACGAAATCTGATTGAGGCTATCAGACAGAAGAATCAGAAAAGCCCTTCATCCCTTCACAGTTCAGTGACAGAACCCCAACTTTACTTAGCATCACTTCCCAGTGCCACAACATACTGTGCTATATCAACTGTTTTACCAATATTATCAAAACCCATACAGCCAATATGCCAACCAACAGTCGCTTCCTCATCAACAAACAATTTTCTAATGAAATAAGAACAGTTACTATGCCAACATCCGAGGTTTTCACGCGAACGTGGGAGAACTGATCCACTTTTTTCAAAACAAAGGCAGATATTGTGTTCTTAACCGAGCCCTTCCTAGATGAAGAGTACCAAATATCTATGCCAGGACTCCGGGATACTCCCCTTGGTACCGGAGAAATTATTTTACTCTAGGAGGTGGCGTGGCATTGTCACAAAACAACCCTACAGATTCAAATCATTGATATTACTATACCAGAGGAAATGGAAATGATCTTATGGAAACTTGTCTATGAAAAAGGATCTGGGATACAAAATCACGTGAATTTTGCTACACGCAGCTTTGGCTCATCCCAAGACCCATTAGTAATAGATCTCCCTGATCACAAGGTAAGATGAACCCCACTAGCCGTCGTGAGTTTTTCAGACCACATCGCCATTCTCACCAAAATTGACCTCAAGAAACCACAGGAGGGACATCACTGTCATACAATATGGAAATAGGAAGCAACAGACTGACCTCAGATAAAAAAAGACCTTCTACAGTAGCCTATAGCCTATAGGTAAGAACCATCGACCAGTGTCACTTTTGTCTGCAAGGTACTGGAGAAAGTCAAATTGCTCAACACTTAAAGATCACTATCTGCTTTGTTATCGCCAGTATGGATTAAGGAAAAATTGGTCAACTGTGAGTCTACACTTACGTATGACATCTGCCTGAAGTGCAGCTCTAGACCGAGGCCAGAATAGTAACATTAGACAAAGAGGGTGCCTTTGACCGTGTTTGGCACAGAGGACTAATGGAGAAGCTAAGAACACCTGACATTGACGGTGCACTGTGGGTCTACTCAGGAACTATCTTTGCGACGACCGGGTGCTGAGAGTTGTCTTGAATAGTAAAATATCAACACCACAAGCTATCTCAGCAGCTGTTTCACAGGACAGCGTTTTGGAACCACTCATGTGGAACATTTATATCAATGACATGCTGAATCTCATCCCTGAGGACTAAGCCTTCGCTGATTTGACTATTTCAGCAAGTTTCAACAGCCAACATAAGACCTTAACTGCTGAAAGAATCAATGGCAGACTTGCAGACATTGAAGCATGGGGTAGAGGATGGTAGGTAACCTTTGCACCAAACAAAACACCTGATACTTGTCACAAGAACCCACTCAGCCATCAAACTATATTTCGTTGGGGAATTACTCAAACTTCAAGACGAATTGGCAGTTCTTTGAGTCACATAAGACAGTAAATTTTTCGAAGTTACATTAAAATGACTGTAAAGAAAGCATACAGGAAACTTGTTTCACTTATAAGAATATCGTGGCTCTTGGATGCCAAAGGAAGAGAGATCTCATATAAGGTTTTTTTTTCCTATTAAAGTATTTTTTGTATTAATCTCTATTCTGAAATAGGTCAGGTTTGCACTGACTATGGAGACTTTAGCCATAAAAAGTTGGGGTAATACATACACTTTGTACTACTAAACCAGACTGTGACATGATAAATACAAATATATATATATATAAAAGAGAGAGTGAGTGAGTGAATGAGTGAGAGAGAGAGAAAGAGAGAGAGAGAGAGAGAGAGAGAGAGAGAGAGAGAGAGAGAGAGAGAGAGAGAGAGAGAGAGAGAGAGAGAGAGAGAGGGAATGAGTGAGAGAGAGGGAGAAAGAAAGAGAGAGAGAGAGAAAGAGAGAAAGAGGGGGGGGGGTGAAAGAAAGAAGAGAAAGCGAGAGAAAAAGGAAAAAGGAAAGAAAGAGTAGAGAGAGAGAGAGAGAGAGAGAGAGAGAGAGAGAGAGAGAGAGAGAGAGATGGCCGTTTGCATGGATATTAGGCTTGTAATCAAGAGCGCAACTTGTGCTGGACCTCGGCCTCAACTAGTTGGCAACCAGGTCATTTGTGAAAGGGAGGATTACATATTCACGTCTGTCATAACAACACCGTCCCCTTAAAACAAACACTAGCCTTATCCTTCGCAATGCCAAGTCGTAATAGATATTCTGCACAATCAACTATGACATAAGTCTCTTAGATGAGGGTCGTGCTTATGAAGGCCACTTCCTTCAGTTATCTCATGACAGTAAGTACTCCCTGGTCTGTAAGTATGATCAGTTGACAGCCTAGTACAATGCCTAGTCAACTGTAAGAGCTTCAATGTCCGTGGACTAATAACTCACTCGTTTTTCTAGTAGTGTCTGTGATGATGTATGTATATTGCAATTTTGTGTATGTATAAGTTAGATATTGTGATTTTATGCATAACCGTGCTGTGTATTCGTCACTTTGGTTATTTACTTCTGCTACAGGGAAGGCAGTGATGCTGAATTTCGAAGTGAAGAAACAAATCGTCAGTGAAGGACGCGTGAAGGCCCTTTTTCAAGATGCTCGACCCTGACAACATTAAGATTAACATCCCTGACCATCTTAATATTAGTAGTTCTTGATAAATTGCAAGACAGAATAGATTAGACTGGGATAGGTGGAACAAACACACACAAACACACACACACATACACAAACAGAGAGAGAGAGAGAGAGAAAGAGAAAGAGAGAGAGAGAGATAGAGATAGAGATAGAGATAGAGATAGAGAGCGAGAGAGAGAGAGAGAGAGAGAGAGAGAGAGAGAGAGAGAGAGAGAGAGAGAGAGAGAGAGAGAGAGAGAGAGAGAGAGAGAGAAGGAGGAGAAGGTGAAGGTGAAGGAGAAGGAGAAGGAGAAGGAGATGGAGATGGAGAAGGAGAAGGAGAAGGAGAAGGAGGAGGAGAAGGAGAAAGAGATAGGGAAAGAGAAAAAGAAAAAAATAAAGAAAGAGAGATACTGAGACAGAATAAGACTGAAAAAGAAAGACCGATACCTGTTTTGGGGGAAGCATCTACCAGGTCTCTGATGAGGCGCTTTTCTTCAGACGGACACCAAATTTACGCATTCCAGAAGATAGCCTATCAGAGTTAATGCACGCGACGTCTGCTAATGTAGAGGTCGCAGTTATATAACTGCAGTGCATACCGAGGGGTTGGTGTGAGCCGGTTATCTCCCAGCCACACCGTATGCTTTAGGATTCTCTCTGCTCGATAACACGAAGTCTGGCTGCAGATGGCTAAAGCGACACTGTGAGAGATAAGACGAGAGGACATGCATCAGAGGAAACATTAGGAGAGAGTTAAATGTCATCTTATCGAGGCTAGACAGAAGGTATGACTACCTTTTTCTTGACACATGAAACTTTTTTATCCGATATAAAATTATGGCATCTCTAAGCTTTGTTTAACAGTGGAGAGGCATAGGATGATTCTTCAGATTCAATTTCGAGTGAATGCACGTGGTAAAGATTTAATAAAGATTATCTTTTACAGTCTTCACTGATGCATGGTGCTTATCATGCAATAAATAATTTGACCTTTCTTGACTTCAGTCGATAGTATATGGAATTTAGCGAAATCTTTTCTATAAACAAAGCTAAGAATCACCTTTCCTAATTTAACTGTATTATCTATTCTACTAACGTTATATTCATAGCTACAACCATGGCAATGGAAATGAAACACTCCAATAGTCGCACGCATTCATGTTAAATGCTCGATAGCCGCGCTTTACTTAGGATTAGATCATTATCTACGTTGTAAACATACCTGGGGAGACTATAGGGTTGGATCCTCTCTTTAAGCGCATCTTTAAAAGGGTGATACAGGATATAATCGCAAGCTTCGCATTTCAGTCGTTCAGCTATAGCGTTGAGGGAATGTACCTCGTATGTACACAACGGACAATTTGTTTTGTTCAATGAGCAGGGTAGTATCTGTGTATTGATTTATATCTGTCTAACCAATGTTATCTATTTGTTTATGATTAACTATCTAATTGGTGTTGTTTTACCGTGGCTGGAGGAATTTGTTGTTGGTTATGGAATAGTCGAAAGCATTTTTTTTCTATCTCTAAATGACCGAAAATTCCAATCGAAGTCACTTGCAAAAATTACCTGAAAGGTTTCTTTCTGAGGTGACTATTTCCGAAGGTTAATTCTACTTGTCTATTGTTATGAAAACACAAGTTCGATTCATTGTTTTTCTGAACCATCTCGTGTCTGTCTTCATGTTTAAAGTTTTATCCCCAATTATCTTCTAGTTTATCTCAGATTTTTTTTTAGATTATAGATCACGTACTCCTATTGCGTTTTTTTTTTTTTTTTTTTTTTTAATTTATTTCCCTCTCCAAGTATGAATCAGAAAAAAATCTTATCCTTTTAGACCTGGACTTTCATACAATTAGTATTTCAATATGTGGTAGACTATCCAAACCCGGGGACAATTCAAGTCAAAACGCTAAATACCAAAGTGTTAATCACTACGAAGGAATGATCCGTGTTTTTTTTCGATGACTTTAAGTGCGTGTGACGCCTAGTGTTTGCCTCGCACACGAAATGAATGTTTGACTTTGCAAATCATCCATCTTCATTTAAAGGGATGTAAACTCACGCGTCCTCACATGTAAACGCAACCTCGCATGATGTAACCATACCCGACGGGCCATTCAATAGCTTTAGTGTGCTCCCTCTCTCGCCTTTTTGCCTCTAACAGCGGTGTCACATGGCTCATACACGTTTCATGGGGGTCACACACACACACACACACACACACACACACACACACACACACACATCCCAAGCAGTTTTCCTAGTCTCCATGGCGTCGCGTGGGCATAGCATGGGTAAGAAATCCGTAAGACGACACTCTTCCACATGGCACAGGAATGTGACCTCGCAAGGGGGAGAGGGGAGAGGGGAGAGGAGAGAGGGGAAGGGGAGGATAGGGCAAGGAAGGGTGGCTGGGAGAGTGTGAAGCTAAGTGTTCGTAACGTGTCGACCTCCGGGTTTCAGATGCGTAAAGGGCCCCCCTTACACTTAGAGCCAGGTCAGGCAAGTTGATTTTGGGGTGTGTGAGTGTGGGGCGCGGGGGGGGGGGTAGAATGAAAGGACCTGAGCTGGAAGCTTTGAGGTCGTCATTACCCTTATCACGACTGGATTTAGGTTAATGGATTTATTTTCATGAATCCGAGTGCTGGATCTAAGGACCGCTCTCAGGGATTTTCAAGGACTTATTTATGGCAATTGTTTCCTTGGCTTTACGGCGTGTAGGTAAGGACGAGGAAAAAATGGAACATACCAATAGCTAGATATACAAAGATAGTCTGATAGATCGATAGATAGAGATAGCCTGAGAACTAAACAAACAAAGAATGAGAATACGAGTGAGAGTGAGAGTAAGAGTGAGTTGGAGAGAGTGAGAATGATTGAGGAAGACTGAGATGGTTACAGAATTAGAGAGTGTGTTTGAGAACGAGAGTGGGAGTTTAGAGAGAATGAGAGTGAGTGAAAGGGAGAGTGAGAGTGAGAGTGAGAGCGAGAGTAAGATTAAGAGTAAGAGTGAGAGAAAGAGTGAGCGTCAGTGAGTGAGTGAGTGAGTGAATGATTAAGTGAGAGAAAGAGAGAGAGAGAGAGAGAGAGAGAGAGAGAGAGAGAGAGAGAGAGAGAGAGAGAGAGAGAGAGAGAGAGAGAGAGAGAGAGAGAGAGGCAGATAACCAAGTAGGGAGGGAGGAGGGAGGGAGGGAATTGAGGGATGGGGCGAGCAAGGGAGGGCGGGAAGGAGGGGTGGTCAGGCCGCTATCTGATGACTTTGGGGCGCCCCGCCATTCATTCTAGCGCCATGGGGATGTTATGTGAGGGAGAGGGGGAGGGTGTGAGGCGGGGGAGGGGGGAGGAGAGCCTTGTTGCTCATGTTGCTTACGACCCGCAGCGGGGGGTGAGGGATAGGGGGAGGAGGACGGTGATAATAATGGTATCTTGTTACGGTTAGAGATGAAAACTACGTTAATCTAACGGAAACCTCTTGGCCTCGAAAATGCCATGAAAACAATCGAGTGTGTCATTGATAGCGGTTACTGGGAGGAGCTTCGTCAGAGCCTCGAGAGCTTAGAGACCACCATCCTGGTTAGGACGGGATAAGGGCTTGGAGAGGAGGAAGGAGGTGGTATCAGGAGGGACCCCGCGGTGAAGCTCAATCAACAGAGAAGAAAAAAAAAGAGAAGAAAAAAAAAAAAAAAAAGAAGAGAGAGAGAGAAAAAAGGTTAATCACTACCTACCGGTTAGACGACCAGGTGTGAGCTTGCATGCACATTTGATGGTGTAACACTCACACCCAGACGTTCTACACACACGCACACACCAAGCACACTCACACACGCACACCCAACTCCATCCACAAAACTTACGGGAAAGAAGAAACACCCGTTTGTATCCATTCATACGAAATGCCTCTCCCCTCAAACACCTCCCCGCGTTCCTTGTCTACTCGGGTGGGTTTGGAATGCTGTCCGCCCCCCGCCCTCCCAGGACTCGTAGTTACTTCACAGGTGTAGTACACGTGAAAGGAGGGGAGAAGGAGGGGGGGGGGCAGAGGCCTTGCAGTGGGAGGCTAAGGGAAAATAAGGGGCAGGAGGCTTGCAGGAAGAATCCAGGGGAAGGAAAGGAGCAGGAGGCCCAGGGAGTGGGGGGGGGGGGGGTGGCAGGGGGCTTTCAGTGGAAAGCCAGGGTAGGGGGGGAGGAGTGGGAGGCCAGGGGAGCGGAGGGGGTCAGGAGGTTTGCAGTGGGAGGCCGGTGCAGGGGGAACGGTAACACGGTGCGTGGCCAGAAATGATGGTTAGGGGGAGAAGGGTGGTCTGCTGTCAGATTCGTCTGGACATATTTCATACTGTCACTTCGTCTTTATGAATGCACACACGTACGTATGTGTGTGTGTGTTTGTGAGTGTGATTGTGTATATTTATGTATATATGTATATATATATATATATATATACACACACATATATATATGTATATATATACATACATACATATATATATATATATATATATATATATCTATATATATATATATATATATATATATATATATACACATACATATATATATATATATATATATATATATATATACATATATATATATACATATATATATATATATATATATATATATATATATATATATATATGTATATATATATATGTATATATATATATATATATATATATATATATATATATATATATACATATATATATATATATATATACATATATATATATATATATATATATATATATATATATATATATATATATATATATATATATATATAGACAAATAGACAGATAGATATCTGCACGCATCCCCCCTCCCACCCACACACACACACACACACACACACACACACACACACGCACATGCATAGACAAACGCTATACATACACAAACGCACACACAGACATGTGTATACATGCAAAGGCACTAACATTAACACACACACATTTATGAATCCTAAAGTTCGTGCGTGCGTGAGATGGAAGTTCATGTGCATCCTCAGGATGCACATGCGTCACGTGAGAGAGAGAGAGAGAGAAAAAAAAAAATTATGATCATTAGCATACTCGTTACAAGGTTTCCTCTAGCCATGTCTGTTTTGTCTGGCTTTATCTCATTCTCTCTTTCTCTTGGGTCCTCCCTAACTAGAATATGCTGCCTAGTTATCTCCAGTTGTGCATGTAATTCTCTGGACATGTCTAAACTTGTGTCGGCAAAGGCCCTCCTGACCTCAGTGCATGCCTACTCGGTATGACCCAAGTGAGCAGCGTCGACGCATTTGCTGAGCAAGTACAAACTGGCACTGCTGCTTAGGCACGTTCGGCAAAGTCATTTTGATCAAAGTAACCCCCGAAAAAGTACCACCTGGGTGTGGTGTGGCCCGAATTTCCCTCATTTCAGGTTGGGCCATTTCGAGTGACAGAGCTTTTTCTCTCATATCAGTTCTCTACCTGCTCAGTGGGGAGGGATGACCAAAACACCCTATCTGCACAGATGGCTCTTCTATTGTTGGAAGTCGCACTTTACCTTCTTTCTTCGGATATTTCCTCTATTTACCAATATTCTAAGCATGGAAACTTCGCACACTCAGGACATAGGCTGGAGATGGGCTATGCTACATCCACTATTCTTGTAAGAGAGGCGGTCAAGGTCAACTGGTTCGTCAATCTCGGCAATCACATCGGCTATGTACAGGTCCTATGAATACTATTAATATAAAACAGCAAATGTACATATCCTATTTCAAATTATGTAGAAACACACTGCGTCTGAATGCAAAACCTCACAGCCTTAATTCTTGATACGTGAACAAAAACTTTCCAATTCTACAGTACTGAACCAGAGGGCAAACACCACTAACAACCTTGGCCATTTACTAACTCATAATAAAAGCTGAGAAGCAAACAGTGTAAACACAGACTAAAGGTTAGTGTCAATCCAGTTATGCCTGTGAGTTTAGAGAACACGTACCATTAGGTCCTCCATAATGCGGTGAGGAGCCCTGGTGAGCCAGACCAGGGGGCTTCCCATACTGAATGGATCACAAGTGAAGGATTACAAAATGATTCTCAAGTGCACCCACGACAAAACTCTCCCATGTGCTAGTTGTGCTTTATTATCCCTGTTACGAAAAGGCAGGAGTGACACTGCACACTGCATCCTTCACGACGCCCTTCAGAGGATGGTAGGCTGCTCCTGTCTATAAGAGCAGCCTACGTTCGACGTCCCAGGGATGTGACCTTGATCCAAAAGTGACCATACCAAGGCCAAGCAAGAACTATAGGAGTCTTGGTTAAATTATCTGGTGTGATGGACCATCAGTGTGTCAGGTACTGGTAGCTTACTTGTGCTTACTTATTATGTGCCTGTGAATCTAAATCGGTGTGCATATTGCACCTTAAGTGGCACAGCTATAGGTGGCTAGCTGATTTCCATGAAAGCTGTTTGTTTCCTCTATGAACTCCACAAGCCCTTTATCAAGAGAAGGAACAAGGGTACCTGATCGCTGGAAAGACTGCACCAGTTTCATCACTTTGGATTATTATCACGGACAGAAATGTTGTAGATAAGATAGCTGACGGAGATATCCATTGGGACATCTTACACTGTCTGCCCCCCCTCCCCTTCAGGCCCAACAGGAACAATAACCAAGGCTTTCATTTGCCAAGGAGAGGAATTCTTCCTTGCTGGCCTGCCTGTGAGTTCCTGTTGTACCTTTCTTAGCAAGAAGAGGGAGGGCACTGCACATACAACGTGAAGAGGAGCTATAATCATTCCCAAAGCTGAATCTCGTAGGTGCGCAGCTGTGCCAAGAAACTAGAGACCCCTGAGGCTGTTGGGTGTTGTATGAATGTATTATTTATATGGTATATGGATGTGGCGGGTGAGCAAAATGAGTGCAGCATTTACTTGATGCTAATCCTACTAAGAGTAAAAGGACCAACTCTTTTTCTGGCGACTTTTCGAAACCCTAGGCAATACACTCAAGAACTTTGCTAATTACCATTTTGGAGCTTTTCCAGGTTCCAAGATTCAAAAATGGGAAGAGGAAAAATCCCAAGCTCCCAGGCCAGATTTGGGGAAGAAAAAGTATTCCCAATCCGTTATGGAGATCTTACTGTGCCCGGAAAATATGAAGACACGCCGTATGATAAGTTTCTTGTGGCGAAGATTTTGACATTTTTCATACGTCAGAATATTTTAAGGTCCTTTATCAGAGTCCGATTAGCTGGCTTGGTCCAGTATCTTGTTATAAAAGTCTTACTTATGGATAGCAATTGGCTTGTTCACTGTTGAGGTGAACGTCCCTCCAAATCCATTATTTGTTAGTTTTTGAAGCTTTACAACATGACAGCATGATAAGGTCATCCATGCAAGGAATGGATATAGAAAATATGAATGATCAGTATTGATAATTGATTAAGAATAGAGTTGCTCATGAACAATCTGGAGTATTACTAAACATTTGTATCTTCTCTTCGATATTAATGGCTTTACTATATTAATAAACATGCAAAATCTAAAGGATGGCAGTCAGACTAATAGCCCAGTGCGGTAGTTGGGAAGATGACTAGACAAATGATTTATAAACGAAAGCATAAACAAAACTGAATAGTATGGGGGTCAAGACATACTCTAATGGGGTATATGTCAGAATACCAGTGATATGATGAGCAGCTTCTGGCCGTACCCAGGGCCCCGGGAAGCACGCAAGGGGCCCGCGTTTGTTTAGGGGTGAAATCACTCTCGCGCCAACTTTGCTTTTGTCGTCATTCACGTCGGGCGAATAGTTGCCACCAGCAACAGCATACCCGAGGGTCTGCTCGACCTCTCAGATGTTTCTCTTGCATATGGGACTTTTTTGTTTTTGTTTTTGCACGATCTCCTTTGTTGTGATTCTACCATGTATTTCGTTATCCTCTGTGTGATATTTTCACCGCCACTCATTCCACAGCAGGATTTCCTTCCATACATTTTCTCTCGTGCAAAGACCCTCAGCTCCTCTCGCTGGTCTTATCTGGACGCGGGGGTTATGTGCGGTACCCTCGCGTCCCTCCCTA
>BOPN01009915.1:7500-12500 GCA_017312705.2 Penaeus japonicus
ATGATTATCATTATCATTATCGTCATTATTGCTACTTTCATTATTGTTATTATTATCGCTCTCATTTTTCATAATTATCACTGTCTTCGGCATTAGCATGTTTTTTATCATTAGTAGCATTATAGTTCTTATTTTTGTTCTTATTATCATTCCTATTATCATCATTTTAACAATAATTACAATGAAAATTATGATAATGATGATGATAATAGCAATATTAATAACGGCGATGATAGATGTTGATGATATTAATCATGATGATAAGAATGATAATGACAATGATAATAATGATGATAATGATAATCATAATAATGATATTAATAATAATGGTGATTCAGAATGAAAGAAGCAGTAGTAATATAGTACAATGCCATAATGAAAATTATATGAATAATAGATATAATGGTAATGACCATAATTGTAACAATGATAATAAATAGGGCCATTACTAAAAATTCCCCGGCAATATTTCCCCGTCTTCTGCTGGCTGGGCGAGAGGTTGCCTAAGATGGTTGAGAGTCTCGAGAGCGGTCGGTCAGGACTCCCCCTCACCCCCACCCCTTCTCTTCTCTCTTTCCTTTTCCCCGTCTGGCCTTCACTCAGTCATTCTACCCCCCCCCCTCCCATCCCACCCCTCTCTCCTTTCCCCCCGTCCTCCCGTTCCTTCCCCCTCCCCACAACTTGCCATCGCTTCCTACCTTTCCTTCCCTCTTTTCCTCTGTACTCCATCCCCCTTCCCTTCCTCCGCGTCATTCACTCTCTCTGCTCCTCTCCCCCAACTCCCCCTCCTCTCCCTCTTCCGCCTTCCTTCCCCTCCTTCTCTCCATCTCTCCCCTTCCTCTCCCTCTTCCGCCTTCCTTCCCCTCCTTCTCTCCATCTCTCCCCCTCCCCCCCCCCCCCCCCTCCCTAGCCTGTATGTCTGCCTCTCCATCATCATTCATCAGTTCAGGTTGTTCTGGCCCACACGTGTACCAGATCTAATATTTACATTATCGTTACGCAACACAAGAGAGAGGGAAGAAGAGCACACTGCGCAAGGTATGATGGAGATGTAACATTCGTAATCTGTATTGCAAGTTCGCTACCTTTTTCTTTTTTTTTTATTGGAGAGGAATGGTATGAAACACAGAGAGTCGTCGCTGAAATAAAACCTGGTCAAATACAGCGCGCGTTTAGTTAATTCACCGAAATGAGGATTCGCTACGGAGGAAAAGAATCGTTCGACGTCACAAAGATAACCCCCCCCCTACCTCCCTCCCCCAAACTATTGTGTACTTTAGATATAATTAAGAACGTAAATACTGGGAATCTCCCCGTCTTCTGTATAATGAATTTAGCTCCCGGCTCGAAACACTTCATTTTCATATTCATTATCTGTAAGTGTCAGGCAAGGAAGGTAATATTTCATAGCGCGGCTGGTTCGTGTGTGGGAAGGGGAGGGGGGGGGGTATGGGAAAGGGGCACACGCTCGCTCCTGCTGCTATACCCCCACCCCTCCCCCTCCCCCTCCCCCTCCCCTTTCTTTGTCTCACTCGCTTTGGGTGTTGTGTTTGCGCCTCCGTGGGACATTTGAGAAGGGAAAAAGGCTGAGTGATTTTTTGTAGGGCGGTTTAGGAAGCAGGGATAGCGTCTAGGGCATTCTAGAAAGGAGGGGTGGCAGGTAACATTTTCAAAAGAGAAAAAGGGAAGTTATGAGGCAGAGACATGCGGCAGTTTGAGAGGGGCATTCCAGACGTTTTTGTGTTAATAGTTATACAAATTTAAGAGTAGAACATTTTAGAAAGCAACCACAAACGATTTTGTTTGGGGGAGGCATTAAGGAAATTCGAAAAGATGCACCTGGAACACGAAAGATGAACTTATATATATGGTCTTATATGGTACATTTTAGAGAACCAATACAGACGAGATATTAGGTAAGTCATTAAAGCAATTTCTAGCAGATAATCTGTTTTTGAATTTGAAAAAAAAAAAAAAATGTGTGAAAAAAATATTTTGGAAAACATGGACAGCCTGTCGTTCTAAGTCTTTGTTGCCACTAAGTGTTTACGTGATTCTCTTCATGTTTTGTTTTATCTGGACGGACCTTTCATGTCAAATTTTTCATTCGTCCATCGTATTACTGGATATTTTTTGCATTTCGTTCCAGCTATTTCTGGTAAAGATTGGGCCAATAAATCCGTTCGTTCTGATAGACAGAAATATAGACACAAAAGAGGAGGGTTAGATTGGTAACAAACGAGCGAGCGAGCGAGAGTGAGAGAAAGAGAGAGGGAGAGAGAGAGAGAGAGAGAGAGAGAGAGAGAGAGAGAGAGAGAGAGAGAGAGAGAGAGAGAGAGAGAGAGAGAGAGAGAAAGAGAGAGAGAGAGAGAGAGAGAATTAAAGATAGAGAGGGAGAGAGAGAGAGAAAGAGAGAGAGAGAGAAAGAGAGAGAGAGAGAGAAAGAGAGAGAGAGAGAGAAAAAGAAAGAGAGAGAGAGAGAAAGAGAGAGAAAGAGAGAGAGAGAGAGAGAGAATGAAAGAGATAGAGAAAGAGAGAGAGAGAGAGAGAGAGAGAGAGAGAGAATGAAAGAGAGAGAGAGAGAGAGAGATAGAAAAAGAGGGAAAGGCAGAAAAAAACAAACCTGATAGAAACAAAAATACAAAGAACAATAAAACAAGAGCGCAACAACGACACAAACAAAAATACTCCAAACAAACAAAAAAGAGAAAAAACTACAGAGAAAAAGGCAAACAAATACACAAAGTAGACGCGGCTCTGAGTAGCAGTGTTTATGTAATTGTAGACACGCGCCCATTGTGTCAAGTGCGTGCGTGCCGGGGGCGGGAGATGCTTATCGACCATGCACGTAGTACAGCAATGACACGTGAAATATTGATGATAGTAACAGTACCGATAAAGATAATGATATCAGAGAAATGATAATAATGATAGTAATCATAATCAGGATACTTTTATTACCCCCATTATTAATAATGATAATAATGATAGTGATAATTAGTGATATTATCAACAATGATATTATTATCATCACCAGTATTACCATCTCATTGTTATTACTGGTATCGTTGTTATTGTTATCATATTCATTATTATTGTCCTTGTTATTATCATTGCTGTTATCATTATATTATTAGTGGTATCATTATTATTATTATTAACATTAGTAGTATTGTTAAATAGTATTATCATTATTATCATTGTTATTGATATTGAGATCATTGTTGTTATTATCATTATCATTATTATCATTACTATAATCATTATTGCTATCATTTTCATTACTATAATCATTATTGTTGTCATTATTATCATCATTATTGCTATTATTATCCTTATTATCACTACTACTAGCAAGATTATCATTATCAATATTATTGATATCTTTATCATTATCCCTATCATCATTATCCTTATTATCATTATCCTTATCATCATTATCATCATTAATATTACTATTATTATTAGTCTTCTCATCAATATCATTGCTACTATTATCATCCCTGTTACTACCATAATCATTATCAGCATCACCATATCCTTATCATCATCTGCTATAAGCAAAAGTGAAGACGTGAAGAAAGAAGAAAGAAAAAAACAAAGGTCTAGCCCCTCCCCCCCCCTCCCTCCTTTGCCTCTACGCACGCACCCTCTCCTCATTAATAGTGTCTCCGCTTATTAGCACAGATTATCAATACCACCTCGATTGGTTATCCTAATATCTCCCTAAGATATCAACCCTGTCTTGTTGTTTATCTGTCCTCTTCACTCTCAGCAACACTTCGGATTAATTAACCCATTACGGAGATAATGACTCTCATTAACTCCATCACAACACGAAGTTGATGATCATCGACATATTATTTTGTGGGCGGAATTAAATGTTAGCTTGCTACGCCACGCCAATTAACGATTTGATCATTTCACCTTTGGGCATTAATTATATCTTAATGGGAAGCCCGTCATCAACACAATGATCAATTGAATTTAATCAGATCAAAGAATAATTGCGTGATTAAAGGAACAGATTGAGATAATGAGACGTAACTCACCGCCTATTACGTAGCCGGGAACTCAGCGAAGGTAAATCATAAAGGAATTCCCTCCGATGTCCGTGGCTCATCTCGGCCTATTCTATATTCTAATTCACGCAATAAATGTCAATATTCATTGGCATTGAGTTCCAATGGCCAAAGCACGCATTCGCTGATCAGATATTCACATGCTGCCTCGATATCTGTGCGAGTGACGGACGCGGAATGCTAAGCAAACTACCAGAGGCAATTACCCGTTTGCGCAGGTCTTAAGGGATTTGTTTGCTTTGCAACTATTGTATGGGAAGCTTGATGGTAATACTGCTTCAGGAGTTTTATGAAGGTATTGGTGCACAGAACACGCGACCAGCAACAGATGCCAGTTGTGTATGTGTTGTTAAAGCCAGTGCCATTGCGGTTCCCACGCATTTTGTGCTCACTGCCAAAGAATGGTTCAACTGGATGTCCTTGGATTCTCCGTATCTTCCATGTACTTCAGTGGTTCTTAACCTTCTAACTACCAAGCCCCATGTAGTAGTTAGTCCCCTTGTACAAAATAGTCCATGCCCCCCCCCCCCCCCCCGCGCTTCAAATCTCCAATCAGTTAAAACGAGTCGCATACGAGAGCACACTCTTTCATTACTTACCGTGATATGATTATATTCTCCTCTAAAGGAATAAACTTCGACAGTATTGCTATACATAGTTATGCCAAATGCGCGATGTCTCTTGATATTATCAGACTTTTGAAGAATCTAGACTTGGGTGACCCACTTGTTAAAAGACAAACACATAAGTTATAAACTTCCCTACTTTTCTCCAGGAAATTATTTACGCCTCCAAGGTTAAGGACCACTGGTGTAGTCTCTCTGGAGTCTAAGAGTCTCTGCAATCTCCACTTTTTACATGACATCTCTTTTTTTGAGGTTTTAAAGAGTCTGTATATAAGTACAAACTTTACGTTTT
>BOPN01009916.1:7500-10000 GCA_017312705.2 Penaeus japonicus
TATAATATATATTACCCGCCACTCATGTAAGAAAACTAAAAAAAAGAAAAAAAAGAAAGAAAGATACCTCAAGTAGCGACTGACACTCCGTAAGAGGTCGTCCTCGGAGCCTCGAGTCCCATTCCCCCTCAAGTCATCGAAGTGGATTTCCAGGGCGAGCTGTTGCACTCTCTCCAGGATTCGGGTCTGGAGAAGCAATTGCATTAAGGACTCATTTTTATATTCGCTGGTTTGTTGTTGTTGTTGTTGTTGTTGTTGTATTAGCTAATGATAATAAGGATGATTAATGTTGATTGTTATCGTGGTTATTATTGACATTTTTGTTATTGTTATTGTAATGATGGTTATTATTATCATTATCACTATTATCATCACTATTTTTATCATTACTGTTGTTGTTTTTTTGTTTTTATCATACTACTACTACTATTACTATCCTCATCAAGATTCTTATCATTATCAGTTTTAATGATTATTATTACTATCAATTTCGTCATCATATCCTCATCATTAACCATTATTATCATTACCTTTAATACATTTTTATTATTATCAATATCATTGTTATTGTTATTACTACTATCATTATCAGTATTCTTATTATAATCATAATCAGTATTATGATTATTATCATTATTCTTATTCGTTCTATCATTATCATTATTATCATTATCTTCATTATTATCATTATCATTATCATAATAATTAGTATGATCATTATCATTGTTATTTTTGCCGTTGGTATTGTTGTTATCGCTATTACCATAATTATCATCAT
The DNA here is from genome assembly GCA_017312705.2 of Penaeus japonicus. Taxonomy (NCBI): domain Eukaryota; kingdom Metazoa; phylum Arthropoda; class Malacostraca; order Decapoda; family Penaeidae; genus Penaeus; species Penaeus japonicus. The sequence continues at coordinate 8,279 of BOPN01009916.1, forward strand.
TCTACCTTTCCTTCTTATTTCTATCACAAGTATCATATTTTTTATTGTCATTAATAATATCACGTCATAATTATCTTTATCACCAAAATATGTTATCATTACTGTTATCTAATAAAAATAGAAAAATAATTGTTTTTATCGCTGATTTTTCTTTAAAATGAATAGTTAAATAATCGGCAACTTATTGTGAAAGATCAAGAGGCTCACTAAGTACTCTTAAACGAACCGGAGAGGATATCAAGAGGAAGAAGAAGAAAGGAGAAGAAAAGGAAGTAGAAAAAGAGGAAGAAGAAGGAGAAGAAGGTAAAGAGGAAGAGAATGAAAGGAGAAGACGAGGAAGTGGGAGAAGAGGAAGGAGAAGGAGAAGACAAGGACGTAGAAGAAGAGGAAGGAAAAGAAGAAGAAAAGGAAGTAGAAGAAGAGGAAGGAAAAGAAGAAGAAAAGGAAGTAGAAGAAGAGGAAGGAAAAGAAGAAGAAAAGGAAGTAGAAGAAGAGGAAGGAAAAGAAGAAGAAAAGGAAGTAGAAGAAGAGGAAGGAAAAGAAGAAGAAAAGGAAGTAGAAGAAGAGGAAGGAAAAGAAGAAGAAAAGGAAGTAGAAGAAGAGGAAGGAAAAGAAGAAGAAAAGGAAGTAGAAGAAGAAGAAGGAGAAGGAGAGGAAGGTAAAGAGGATGAGGATGAAGAAGAAGAAGAGGAAAAGGTAAGAGGAAGAAGAAGGAAGAAAAGGAAGAATAATAATAAGAAAAAGGAGAATAAGCTGAAGATGATGAAGAAGAAAACTAATAATATTAATAAGAAGAAAGAATATGCAGAATGTAAAGAAAAAGAAAGAGAAGAAAGAAAGAAGCAAAAATAAGCAAAAAAATAAAAAAATAAATAAAATGAAACAAAAGAGGAAGAAAAAGAAAAAGAAAAAAAGAAAAGAAAACGAAGAAAAAAATGAGGAAAGAAATGAGAATAAAGAACAAGAAGAAAAGAAGAAGAAGAAGAAGAAGAAGAAGAAAAAAAAAAAAACAAGACGCCCTCGAAGTCTGACTACCTGAAACAAGGACTTCTCGAAGACCTCCCACTCGTCTCCCTCGATGTCGAACTTGAGATAAAAGAGATGGTTTCGCTGGTGGCCGAGGCGACGCAGGAGGGCCGAGAGAGGCCAGTACTCGACCAGGAAGCCCTTGTCTCCAGGGACATCGGTTCGGAACTGCGTCTGCCTCAGGAAGGTCGTCCCGATGCGCGCTTTGTAGAAGGTTAGTCTGTTGAGGGCAAGAAGGGCGTTGGGGATATTAAATGGGGGTTAATAGATTGATGGATAAATGAGTGGAGGAGGAGGAGAATGGAAGGATGGATGGAGACCAAAGAATAGATTGATGGATAAACCAATGGAGGAGGAGGGGAATGGAAGGATGGATGGGAGACCAAAGAATAGATTGATGGATAAATGAGTGGAGGAGGAGGGGAATGGAAGGATGGATGGGAGACCAAAGAATAGATTGATGGATAAATGAGTGGAGGAGGAGGGGGATGGAAGGATGGATGGGAGACCAAAGAATAGATTAGTGGATAAATCGGTGGAGGAGGAGGGGAATGGAAGGATGGATGGGAGACCAAAGAATAGATTAGTGGATAAATCGGTGGAGGAGGAGGAGAATGGAAGGATGGATGGGAGACCAAAGAATAGATTAATGGATAAATCAGTGGAGGAGGAGGGGAATGGAAGGATGGATGGGAG
>BOPN01009917.1:0-2500 GCA_017312705.2 Penaeus japonicus
CCCTCCCTCTCCCTCTCTCTCCCTTTCTCTCCCTCCCTCCCTCCCTCTCACACTCTCTCTCTCTTATTCCATATATAATGTTATTCCTTTCCCTTTCACTGCCATCATTATTGTCAAGAGCCAAGTGATTAGTGAATCGTTTACGTCACTCGACAGATTGGAAAGGTTCAAGGCAGAGGGGTTGGACTTGAGGAGGAGGGGGAGGGGGGGTGTGCGTGGTATAACATACTAATATCCTCTTGTGGTTCTACAAGTACATGTATCTTCTTTGTTGTTGTTGTTGTTTTATTATTATTATCATCGTTAATTTCATTGTTATTGTTATCATTATCATTTTTATAATTATCATCATTATTATATATTATCATTATATATTATCATTATTATTATTATCATCATCATTACTACTACTACTGCTACTATACTGTCAGTACTATTATCGCGATCATTATCATTATCTTCCTATTTCTATTATTATCACTATTATCATTATTACACTATTATTACAATCATTCATTATTACACTATTATTACAATCATTAATATCATTATTACGTTAATCAATAAATTTCAGTTAACATCACCATTAACATTACTATTGCCGTCATCATTATCATTACACAAATGATCATAATTAATATCACCATCATTAATACCAACTATCATTGATATCATCCTCATCCTCATCACGAACGCTACAACCAATCAACCAATCCTGTTCTCATAATCATCACCCCCCCCCCCCCCTTCATCCCCATCAACGAAGAAAGAGAAACAAACACAATTTCGCCCAGAAGACCTCAGGGCACAGAAGAGAACCCAAGGACACGAAGACACCCCCGCGGACACAGCAGGGGGAAGGGGGGGGGGGAGAGGGTAGCTTAACTGCTGTTTATTATTATGGGTCCAGCTGGGCGGAGAAGGAAGCAGGAGAGCAGGAAGGCTGAGGCACAGGGGATGGGCCGGAGGCAGAGGCGGAGGTCACTGTCCTTCTGCCTGTCCCTTGTCCTGCATAGTTACCAGTTGAGGTATTCCTGTTTGGGAGGGGAGGCTTCCCTTTCGGATGGTTGGGGGTGTACCTTTACGCACGCATGCACACACGCACACACATATGTTTGTGTGTATGTGTGTGTGTGTGTATATATATATATATATATATATATATATATATATATATATATATATATATATATATATATATATATATATATATATATATATATAAGTATATACATACACACATGTATGTATGTATGCATCTGTTTTTCTTTGATTATATATGCGAGTGTACAGATAAATCATATAATTTCTTGACGTCCAATGATTAGTCCATCATTCTTACAACAACCATGGCATTCGAACCACCTCAATGATAAAAAAGACAAATAAAGAAATAAAGAAATTACAGCAAAGCAATCAGAATCCGTAGTATAAAAAAAAAAATAGATCCGCTCTCCTCTCCCTCAATGATACCGAGACTGGCCACAACCCCGCCATCACCGCGCCTCCGATATCATTAGATTTCCACACCCTATTACTCTTCTTCGCCACGCTTGCAGTCCTGTGCCATCGCCATGTTAACTTGATGGAATCGTGCGGTGAATGACACGCCTGGACCGCTTGTTGCATGAGTTCGGTCTCTGCTTAGGTCTCCGGTCTATTCGCCGTCTTTGGGACTTTGTTGATATAAGAGTGTCTGGTGAGGGGGGGGGGTGGGGCTAGAGAGACAAAGAGGGGGGGAAGGAGGGAGGGAGGGAGGGAAAACGAAAGAGAGAGAGGGAACAAGGGAGGGAAGGAAAAAAAGAGAGGGAAAAAGGGAGGGAGGGAGGACGAAAGAGAGAGAGAGAGAGGGGGAGAAGGAGGGAGACTTGGGGACTGACTGGCAGAATGAGAGAAAGAGAGAGAGAGAGGCTGGCTGATAGAGATCGAAAAGGAGATAATAAGGGACCAGGGATATAAAAAAAAATAAAGGAAAGCGATAGATATAGGGAAAGAGTGAAAAAGAGACAAACAGACAAATAAACAAATCAATAAAAAATAGTAACACAAAACCAATCAAACTGAACAAAATACGAAAGAAAATCAGCAAAATTTTCTATGAGAATAAACAATAAACAAAGAAAACGCCAAAGAAACAAAAATCAAGCCAAGACACACATCTAAGACAAACAACACGATCCCAAAGCGAGCGATCGGCTTCTGACAAGCCATAAAATATAACGGCAAAGACGGGGTACAATAAAACAGCATAGGCGGGTCCATGTACTTGTTGTTGAGATCACGCCGTTGTCAACGATGCAGCGAAAAGGAAGACTTAGTTGCTCAGTAGATTTTTGTTTTTCGGTAAGATAAAGGAATGGATAGATAGAAGATTAGATGGTGATGTAGATATAGTAATACATATAAAATTGGATAAAAATATGAATAAACATGAGAGAGAGAGAGAGAGAGATAGATAGATAGATAAATAGATAGATAGAGAGAGAGAGAGAAAGAAAGA
>BOPN01009917.1:25000-27808 GCA_017312705.2 Penaeus japonicus
TTTTTTTTTTTTTTTTTTTTTTTTTTTTTTTTTTTTTTTTTTTTTTTTTTTTTTTTTTTTTTTTTTTTTTTTTTTTTTTTTTTTTTTTTTTTTTTTTTTTTTTTTTTTTTTTTTTTTTTTTTTTTTTTTTTTTTTTTTTTTTTTTTTTTTTTTTTTTTTTTTTTTTTTTTTTTTTTTTTTTTTTTTTTTTTTTTTTTTTTTTTTTTTTTTTTTTTTTTTTTTTTTTTTTTTTTTTTTTTTTTTTTTTTTTTTTTTTTTTTTTTTTTTTTTTTTTTTTTTTTTTTTTTTTTTTTTTTTTTTTTTTTTTTTTTTTTTTTTTTTTTTTTTTTTTTTTTTTTTTTTTTTTTTTTTTTTTTTTTTTTTTTTTTTTTTTTTTTTTTTTTTTTTTTTTTTTTTTTTTTTTTTTTTTTTTTTTTTTTTTTTTTTTTTTTTTTTTTTTTTTTTTTTTTTTTTTTTTTTTTTTTTTTTTTTTTTTTTTTTTTTTTTTTTTTTTTTTTTTTTTTTTTTTTTTTTTTTTTTTTTTTTTTTTTTTTTTTTTTTTTTTTTTTTTTTTTTTTTTTTTTTTTTTTTTTTTTTTTTTTTTTTTTTTTTTTTTTTTTTTTTTTTTTTTTTTTTTTTTTTTTTTTTTTTTTTTTTTTTTTTTTTTTTTTTTTTTTTTTTTTTTTTTTTTTTTTTTTTTTTTTTTTTTTTTTTTTTTTTTTTTTTTTTTTTTTTTTTTTTTTTTTTTTTTTTTTTTTTTTTTTTTTTTTTTTTTTTTTTTTTTTTTTTTTTTTTTTTTTTTTTTTTTTTTTTTTTTTTTTTTTTTTTTTTTTTTTTTTTTTTTTTTTTTTTTTTTTTTTTTTTTTTTTTTTTTTTTTTTTTTTTTTTTTTTTTTTTTTTTTTTTTTTTTTTTTTTTTTTTTTTTTTTTTTTTTTTTTTTTTTTTTTTTTTTTTTTTTTTTTTTTTTTTTTTTTTTTTTTTTTTTTTTTTTTTTTTTTTTTTTTTTTTTTTTTTTTTTTTTTTTTTTTTTTTTTTTTTTTTTTTTTTTTTTTTTTTTTTTTTTTTTTTTTTTTTTTTTTTTTTTTTTTTTTTTTTTTTTTTTTTTTTTTTTTTTTTTTTTTTTTTTTTTTTTTTTTTTTTTTTTTTTTTTTTTTTTTTTTTTTTTTTTTTTTTTTTTTTTTTTTTTTTTTTTTTTTTTTTTTTTTTTTTTTTTTTTTTTTTTTTTTTTTTTTTTTTTTTTTTTTTTTTTTTTTTTTTTTTTTTTTTTTTTTTTTTTTTTTTTTTTTTTTTTTTTTTTTTTTTTTTTTTTTTTTTTTTTTTTTTTTTTTTTTTTTTTTTTTTTTTTTTTTTTTTTTTTTTTTTTTTTTTTTTTTTTTTTTTTTTTTTTTTTTTTTTTTTTTTTTTTTTTTTTTTTTTTTTTTTTTTTTTTTTTTTTTTTTTTTTTTTTTTTTTTTTTTTTTTTTTTTTTTTTTTTTTTTTTTTTTTTTTTTTTTTTTTTTTTTTTTTTTTTTTTTTTTTTTTTTTTTTTTTTTTTTTTTTTTTTTTTTTTTTTTTTTTTTTTTTTTTTTTTTTTTTTTTTTTTTTTTTTTTTTTTTTTTTTTTTTTTTTTTTTTTTTTTTTTTTTTTTTTTTTTTTTTTTTTTTTTTTTTTTTTTTTTTTTTTTTTTTTTTTTTTTTTTTTTTTTTTTTTTTTTTTTTTTTTTTTTTTTTTTTTTTTTTTTTTTTTTTTTTTTTTTTTTTTTTTTTTTTTTTTTTTTTTTTTTTTTTTTTTTTTTTTTTTTTTTTTTTTTTTTTTTTTTTTTTTTTTTTTTTTTTTTTTTTTTTTTTTTTTTTTTTTTTTTTTTTTTTTTTTTTTTTTTTTTTTTTTTTTTTTTTTTTTTTTTTTTTTTTTTTTTTTTTTTTTTTTTTTTTTTTTTTTTTTTTTTTTTTTTTTTTTTTTTTTTTTTTTTTTTTTTTTTTTTTTTTTTTTTTTTTTTTTTTTTTTTTTTTTTTTTTTTTTTTTTTTTTTTTTTTTTTTTTTTTTTTTTTTTTTTTTTTTTTTTTTTTTTTTTTTTTTTTTTTTTTTTTTTTTTTTTTTTTTTTTTTTTTTTTTTTTTTTTTTTTTTTTTTTTTTTTTTTTTTTTTTTTTTTTTTTTTTTTTTTTTTTTTTTTTTTTTTTTTTTTTTTTTTTTTTTTTTTTTTTTTTTTTTTTTTTTTTTTTTTTTTTTTTTTTTTTTTTTTTTTTTTTTTTTTTTTTTTTTTTTTTTTTTTTTTTTTTTTTTTTTTTTTTTTTTTTTTTTTTTTTTTTTTTTTTTTTTTTTTTTTTTTTTTTTTTTTTTTTTTTTTTTTTTTTTTTTTTTTTTTTTTTTTTTTTTTTTTTTTTTTTTTTTTTTTTTTTTTTTTTTTTTTTTTTTTTTTTTTTTTTTTTTTTTTTTTTTTTTTTTTTTTTTTTTTTTTTTTTTTTTTTTTTTTTTTTTTTTTTTTTTTTTTTTTTTTTTTTTTTTTTTTTTTTTTTTTTTTTTTTTTTTTTTTTTTTTTTTTTTTTTTTTTTTTTTTTTTTTTTTTTTTTTTTTTTTTTTTTTTTTTTTTTTTTTTTTTTTTTTTTTTTTTTTTTTTTTTTTTTTTTTTTTTTTTTTTTTTTTTTTTTTTTTTTTTTTTTTTTTTTTTTTTTTTTTTTTTTTTTTTTTTTTTTTTTTTTTTTTTTTTTTTTTTTTTTTTTTTTTTTTTTTTTTTTTTTTTTTTTTTTTTTTTTTTTTTTTTTTTTTTTTTTTTTTTTTTTTTTTTTTTTTTTTTTTTTTTTTTTTTTTTTTTTTTTTTTTTTTTTTTTTTTTTTTTTTTTTTTTTTTTTTTT
>BOPN01009918.1:0-5000 GCA_017312705.2 Penaeus japonicus
TCATTCACTGGATAGTTCCTTTCTCCTATCATATCTATCCGTGTTAATTATCGTTAATTAGGCCGATTAATTAGCTCCTACCACCGTTGATTATCGTTAATTAGATCTTACAATCGTTAATTAGATCTTACAATCGTTAATTAGGTCTTACAATCGTTAATTATCGTTAATTAGATCTTACAATCGTTGATTATCGTTAATTAGGCCGATTAATTAGCTCCTACCACCGTTGATTGTCGTTAATTATATCCTACAATCGTTAATTATCGTTAATTAGATCTTACAATCGTTAATTAGATCTTACAATCGTTAATTATCGTTAATTAGATCTTACAATCGTTAATTATCATTAATTAGATCTTACAATCGTTGATTATCGTTAATTAGATCTTACAATCGTTAATTATCATTAATGAATTCAGTTCCCTCTGCCCTTCTTTCTACCTGTCAATTAATTAGATCCTTAATCAGATCCTTAATCGTTAATCCTTCCAATTCTCGTTAGTCATGCCAATTATCGTTAATTAGCACTAATTAAGTCCTACCTTCGTTAATCCTCGTTAATCCGGGCAATTATCGTTAATAAAGTCAATTAATTCGATCCTACTATCGTTATTTTTTGTTAATTCGATCCTGCCATCGTTAATCCTCATTAAACAAGCCAATTATCGTTAATTAAGTCAATTAAATCGATCCTACAATCGTTAATCAGGTCCTAAAATAATTAATTCGATCCTAACATAGTTAAATTTCGTTAATAAAGTCAATTAATTAGATCCTACAATCGTTAATAAAGTCAATTAATTCACTCCTACAATCGTTAATAAAGTCAATTAATTCGATCCTACAATCGTTAATAAAGTCAATTAATTAATTCACTCCTACAATCGTTAATAAAGTCAATTAATTCTGTCCTACAATCGTTAATTTTCGTTAATCCTCCTCCTCCTCCTCCTCCTCCTCCTTCCTTCTCTCTACCTGTCCGTTTCTTTCGAGCTTGAGTTCGTCGACGCATTTTCCTAAATGATTCAATTTCTCTTCCAGTTCTTTTCTTAGTCTTCTCTCCGTCTCCAGTTCCATCTTTATTCGCTCTTGTTCGTCCTTTTCTCTCTTCTTCTCCCTCTCTTCCTCTTTTTCTCTCTTCTTGTCTTCTACTTCTTCCTCTTTTTCTCTCTTCTTGTCTTTTACTTCTTCTTCTTTTTCTCTCTTCTTGTCTCTCTCTCCCTCCTTTTCTCTCTTCGTTGCCTCTTCTCCTTCTCTGTCGAGTGCTAGGTTTCCGACCTCGAGACTTCCGGCCTCGAGTGGTAGGTTTCCGACCTCGACCTCGAGACTTTCGGCGCCGACTTCGAGGTTTCCGACGCCGACCTCAAGACTTCCGACTTCGACCTCGAGTGGTACGTTTCCGACTCCAACCTCGAGATTTCCGACTTCGACCTCGAGACTTTCAGCGCCGACTTCCAGGTTTCCGACCTCGAGTGGTACGTTTCCGACTTCGACCTGTTGTTGTTGTCGTTGTTGTTGTTGTTTTTGCATTTGTTTTTGCAGCCTCTCGGCCAGCACTCGCCTCTCCTCCATCACGACCTGCAACCGAGTCGTGAGTCGTTCGTTCTCGAGGCGGAGGATCTCGATCTTCCTCGGCAGGATGTTAATGAGGCGCTTGCTGAGGTCGTCCTCTTGAAGGAGTGGCGGGTCGAGGACGACGAGGGGCAACGAGGTCGAGGTTGTGGTGGTTGAGGTTGAGGTGGTTGGAGGGTGACCTGTTGCATCTCGAGGACGACTTCCTGTTGCTGGAGACGCCAAGCTGGAGGAGGAGCCGGTGTCCTCGCTGACGTAGGCGGTGTCGAAGCTCTCCTGGTCGGACTCGAGGTTCTGGGAGGTCGCATCTCCTCCTCCTCCTCCTCCTCCTCCAGCAGCTGCTCCTCCTCCTCCTCCTCCTCCTCGAGACTCCTCATCTCCTCCTCCTCCTCCAGCTGTTGCTCCTCCTCTTCCAGCCTCCCTCCTCGCATCTCCTCCTCCTCCTCCTATTCCTCCTTCTTCTTCCACCTCTTCTTCCTCCATCTCGTCCTCCTCCTCCTCCTCCTCCTCCTCCATCTCGTCCTCCTCGTAATAGTCATCCTCATCGTCGTCGTCATCCTCGTCGTCCTCGTCATCCTCGTCCCCGTACTGCTGGTGGAGCGCGGACAGCCTCGAGGCGAGGGCGAGCGAGCGGGAGGTGGAGGACACGAGCTTGTGGTACAAGTACGAGCACTGGTCCTCGAGTTCCCTCAGCCTCGAGGCGTGCATGTCCTGGCCGTCCATAGCGGCGACTATCCCGGTCGCAGTGTCGCCATCGGCATCTACGACCCCGTACTCGAGCGCCATGTCGAGGAGGAGGTCCACCGGGGGCTCGAACTTGGTCGAGGACGAGTTGTTCGAGGAGGAGGAAGGGGGTAGCGGGAGGGGCGGGGTGGGGAGGGCGGTCGCTCCTTCTAGCTCCTCCTCCTCCTCCTCGATTCCTCCGTGTCCATCGGCGCGGCGCTGGGCCAGCCTTCGCCTCTCGGCCAACTCCTGCCGGAGACTCGCCCACTCCACCTCGCCCTCGAGGGTCATCCGGCGGATGCGGTGCCACTGGTCCCTCGAGCACTCCAGCTCCTCCCGAAGCCTCTGGAGGAGCTCCCTCTTGCCCTTGAGTTCGTAGCGGAGGATCGACTCGGAGGTGTGGAGTTTGGCGTGCTCGTCCTTCATGTTCGAGACGACGAGCCAAGTGGAGTGGAGGGCGTCCGTCACGCCCTCCAGCCTCTCCTCCTGGGTCGAGACGCGTCGCTGGAGTTCCACGTTGAGGACTCGCAGCCGCTCGATCTCCGTGACTAGCGATTTCTTCTCGAGGATGAGGTCGCGGAGTTTGGTGTAGGTTCTGCTCACGCTCAAGGTCGAGGGGGAGGAGGCTGAGGGGGATGAGGTCGTGGGCGTGGAGGTCGTGGGCGTGGAGGACGAGGTCGAGGTCGAGGGCGTGGAGGTCGAGGGGGAAGAGGACGGGTCTCCAGGGGGACGTCCCTCTTGAACCTCTTCTCCTCCTCTTCCCTCTCCTTCTCCACCTCTTCCCTCTCCTCCTCCTTCTCCTTCTCCTCCTCCTCCTCCTCCTCTTCCCTCTCCTCCTTCTCCTTCTCCTTCTCCCTCAACCCCTCCAGCAATCTCACCTCCTCCTTCTCCTGTTCCACCTCCAGAAACCTTCTCTCCCCCTCCTCCACCACCTCCACCTCCACCTCCACCTCCACCTCCACCCACCAACCTCTCCGTCGACGTCCTTTCAGACAACTCCAACTCCTCGAAGAGTTTTCCAAAGGCCGAGAGCTGTTGCGCCATCCTCTGGTTGTCCAAGAAGTAGGTCTGGAGCTGGTCCTCGAGGTCTTTGAGGATGACCTCTTGGTCGTCGATGACGTTCTCGTATTGCTTGACCCGCTTGCGCAGTTCGGTGCACATTCGCTCCGTCAGTTGCAATTTGTATGATTGCAACGATACCTCGGCCAGCAGACGGGGTAGGTCTTGCAACTTGCTCAAAATGGCTTGTCGTCCTTCCTCCTCTTCTTCTTCCTCTTTCGCTTTCGCTGCTCTTTCTTCTTCCTCTTCCTTCTTCTTCTTCTTTTTGCTCCTCTTCTTCTTCTGGTCTTCTTCGTCGCTGTTTTCTTCCTTTTCCAACTCTTCTTCCTTCTTCTTCTGTGTCTTCTTGTTCTTGTCTTCTTCTTCTTCCTCCTCCTCCTCCTCTTCCTCTTCGTTTCTCTTGTTCTTCTTCTTGTTTTCATCACTGTCTTCCTCCTCTTCCTCTTCCTCCTCTTCTTTCTTCTTGCTCTTCCTCTTCTCTCCCTCCTCTTCCTCTTCCTTGGCGTCTAAGTCTTCCTCTTCTTCCTTCTTCCTCTTCCTCTCGGCCTCGAGGAAGACCTTGTTGTCAAGTCCTCTATCCCCTTCGTCTTCTCCTCCTCCTCCTCCTCCTCTTCCTCCTTCAACTCCTCCTCCTCTTCCTCCTTCGTCTTCTCCTCCTCCTCCACCACCACCACCACAACCCCCTATTCCTTCCACTCCTCCTCCTTCTCCTCCACTTCCTCCACCTCCTCCTCCTCCACCTCCACCTCCTCCTCCACTTGCAGCGCCGGCCTTCCTCTCGAACCAAGTGGCACTCACCTTCCGAATGTTGCTTCGAAGTTGCGCCTTTTCCTTCTCCGAGGCTCGGTACTGGTCCTGTGGGTGGATGGATGGATGAGTGGATCGATTGATGGGTGGGTGGATTGATGGGTGGAGGGTTAGGTGGATGGATTGATGGGTGGGTGGATTGATGGGTGGGTGGGTGGATGGATGGAGGGTTAGGTGGAGGGTTAGGTGGATGGGTTAGATGGATGGATGGGTGGGTGGATTGATGGTTGGGTGGGTGGATTGATGGGTGGGTGGATTGATGGGTGGATGGATAGGTGGATGGGTGGGTGGATGGATGGGTGGGTGGGTGGGTGGATGGATGGGTGGATTGATGGGTGGAGGGTGGGTGGATGGATGGGTGGGTGGGTGGGTGGATTGATGGGTGGATGGGTGGATGAGTGGGTGGATGGTTAGGTGGATGGGTGGATGGTTAGATGGGTGGGTGGATGGATTGATGGGTGGAGGGTTAGATGGATGGGTGGGTGGGTGGATTGATGGATTGATGGGTGGGTGGATTGATGGTTAGATGGGTGGGTGGATTGATGGTTAGATGGGTGGGTGGATTGATGGATGAGTGGATGGATGGATGGGTGGGTGGATGGGTGGATTGATGGGTGGATGGGTGGAGGGATTGATGGGTGGATTGATGGATGAGTGGATGGATGGATGGGTGGGTGGATGGGTGGATTGATGGGTGGATTGATGGTTAGATGGGTGGGTGGATTGATGGGTGGATGGGTGGATGAGTGGGTGGATGGTTAGGTGGATGATGGATGGGTGGATGGTTAGATGGGTGGGTGGATTGATGGGTGGATGGATGGTTAGATGGGTGGGTG
>BOPN01009920.1:0-2500 GCA_017312705.2 Penaeus japonicus
TATATATATGTGTGTGTGTGTGTGTGTGTGTGTGTGTGTGTGTATGTGTGTGTGTGTGTGTGTGTGTGTGTGTGTGTGTGTGGTCGCGTGTTTGTTTGTATTACCATTAACAAGATTGATATAATTAATGAGAGAGAGATGGAAAGATGGAAGGAGTTAGAGTGAAAGAGAGAGAGAGAGAGAGAGAGAGAGAGAGAGAGAGAGAGAGAGAAACAGACGAGAGAGTGAAAGAGAAAGAAAGCCTCATCTCAACCTTCACTTGAGCTTTTTCTCGGCCAGCTTCCTTTTCTTCATTGATTAGATGCTTTTTTATTCATTATTCATTAGCCTCTTTTTGGATCCTGCGTCTAATTTACATTTTATGGGATGGAAATGAATGTCGATGATGTTCAAAAGAATAATTTTAAATTTGGGTGTTTTGATTATACTCTAAGATGGATTTACGAGAGGGAAAGGGAGAGAGAATGAAAAGGAGGGTGGGAGAGAAAAAGAGAGAGGTGGAAAAAAATAAGAAAGAGAGGGTGAAAGATAGAGATAGTGACATAGAGAGGAGGGGGGTGGGTGAAGATGGGGAGAGAGAAGGTGGGAATAGAGATAGAGGGAGGGAGGATAAAGAGAGAAAGAAAGAGAGAGAGAGCGAGAGCAAGAGAGAAAGAAACAGATAGGGTGGGGGTAGCAGACCAAGATAACAAAGAGAGAGAGAGAGAGAGAGAGAGAGAGAGAGAGAGAGAGAGAGAGGGGGAGAACAAAAAATAAAATGATAGAAAGGAAAGAGAAAGAAGAAAAAAAAATACCAAAAGGATATCCTAAAGTCCCTTTATCCCTATCCCTACCCTCCACCCCCCCCCCCTCCCCCCCACTCTCAAAGATAGTCTTTCTCAAACGCACTCTCGCTTCAACTACAAGCAACCGCACGTCCAGGGCAGTTTCTAAAGGTCACAAAATTGAATCAACCGTTTTGATCTCAGCTTTACACTAAGATTCCCACAGACACACCAACTGTATCTCCCCTGGAACCAGACTTTGAAAGTTTTTGTGTGTGCGTGGAAGCCGGGGAGTTCACGGATGAAATAAGTCATCACGGAACTATCAGGGCTGGCTTTCAGTAGCTGAGACTTTTTAATACAATCTAGCTAGGGCGTTTGCCGTGATGTGCCGACTACACACACACGCACACGCATACAGAAGTACCACACACCACATATAAAAACACACAAACACATACACACTCAGATACACACACACATACACCTAAACACACACACACACACACACAAACAAACAAACACACAGACACACTAACAAACACGCATACACTCACGCACACACAAACACACACATAAACACAAACACACACACATACACATACACATACACACACAAAGAAACAAACACACACATACAAAAAGTAAGCAATCGCACACGGGAAGCCCTTTTCGTTCTTATCTTTTCAATGTACACATTTAGTATCATTAATAAAAACCTCCTTGGTCATTAATGATAACACCATAGCAAACGGACACAGTAATCGCTCCCATAACACCCACAATATAAAACGGGACCTTTTTCTCTAAACAAAAAGAATAATTCACAAAGCCCCCCCCCCCCCATCCTCATCAACACCTTAAGCCAATTCAATCTCCTAAGGAGGTCTTTCGGTCTTAAAATTTCATTAATAATTCAGGCTTGATCTGAATCCTCTGCGTAACGGGGAAACGATACGGGTTCTCCCTCCCGCGACTCTATGCTAATGTATGTAAATGTCGTCTTACTTTGGCAATCATCATTTCTTTTCATGAGTCATTTTTTTAACCGCAAATTATCCCCATTTCCTGTGCGTGATGTGACTCTGAGTTTTTAAAATTCGTTTTAGTTTTTTGGTTTTTTGGTTTTTTTTTCTCTCTCTCTCTTCGGATCGTTGACTCTCGTTCTCTGCCTGTCTGGTTATTTAAAAGGTTGTGTGTTGTCTCTTGCTCTTTCTGATCACAGATTCTCTCTCTCTCTCTCTCTCTCTCTCTCTCTCTCTCTCTCTCTCTCTCTCTCTCTCTCTCTCTCTCTCTCTCTCTCTCTCTCTCTCTCTCTCTCTCTCTCTCTCTCTCTCTCTCTCTCTCCCTCTCTCCCGTTCTTTTTCACATTCCGCCCAACCATCACTTTATCCATTTTTTACTTACGTTATCCCCTTCCGCCTCCTCTTCCTCTTCCTCAGCCAGCGTCCTCCCTTTTTTGTCTTCATTCCCTCCATTACTTAAGTCTCGGCCTTTCACCTATCGACAGCCTCCGTGGCGATATCAGGTTAAAGTGAAGAACGAGCTTTAAGCGGAGGAGAAGACCCCTCTCCGCTCTCAGCCCCATTCCATCTCTCTCTATCATATACACACATAAATGCACGCACACGCACAGACACACACACAGACGCACACGCACAGCCACACACACAGACGCACACGCACAGCCACACACACAGAGGCACACACACGCATACACACGCAGACGAACACGA